>KZ067230.1:42833-58788 GCA_002091845.1 Anopheles cracens | reverse complement strand
GAATACCTGCGGTCCATCGCAGCTTGCCGAAATCGAGATCCTGTTTGGTGTCGTTAGTAAAAAACGAACGAAAAAACAAACATCATTCCAAGATCGTCCAAGTTGGCCTTGAATGTACTTCCACCTTGGCTCTAGTTGCTATCTCCACAAAGCCCTCTGCTCTCACACAAAAACGTTTGCTGTTGTGCAGCAAATGCAAAGCTGTGTCTGTCCGTTTTTTTGTTGTTGTTGCTGCTGCTGTTATGGTCCTTCTGGCCAAAGGTCTGAACCCTTTTTTCGCGGCCGCGCTCGGTCTGGTTGTAGGGGGAAAAAAAACATCTTACCAACGAAACCCGCTGGCCCGGTGTAGTTTGTTAAGTAATTTGCCTGCCATTGCATAGGCAAAACACGAAACGGACCTGGGTCCATCGGGGAAGATTCGAACACAACCTCACCAGAACGTGAGCTGCACTCACCCGCGGAAGAAAAAAAGAGTTTAATCTAAATAAATGGTTCTTGCCGGTTTCTTGCTTTTAACGACCCCGGCGCTGTAAAGGGTTGTCCGTGATATGTATGGTTTGGAGATGTGTTTTTTTTTCTTCTCCTCCAGGAACATCTTGTTCTTTCAATTTCTTTCTCGTCTTCGGCGCACTGGACGGACTTATCGGGCTGAGCCTTGCGACTCCCGGGAGTGAGATTGCTGCATGAATAAAGGCGGCAGCTAAACGAGTCCAAAATAGGAGCCACACACAAAAAAAACTTGTCCAGCTGGTCGCAGCTGAGGATCAGAAGGAAAAGGTGTTCTCGGTGGCAGTTAGATCGTTTGTTTTTTTCCTCTATATTCGATTGTTTGTACTTCACAAGATTTGAAGTCCACCACGATGTGAGTATGCACTTTTTTATAAGGTGTTGTCTAACTTCTTCTTGGCTCTTGTGATCGTACATTCAATCGTCCAGATACGCGTGGTAGGGTCGTTACGGATAGGATCTGCTCTTTATCTTGGCGTCTGGAGTGAAGAGATCTTGAACGACACACGAATACAAGTATGATGGGCAAGAAGAACAGTTGGTTGGTTGGTTGGGAAAAAATGATCAAGAAGTGATGTTAAAAGCTGTTCCTAGTCAAAACAAGATGTGTTGAAAATTTGACTCTCACCTGGTTGCCCAATATGATGACCTGCCCCATACGGTGTTAACATTAATATACTCTAATTATAACATTTTGCGTAGCTAGTAGCTTCATTGCAACGGAAAACACCATTGCGTTGTTCTGCAAAAAAAAAACGCAAAAAACCATGTCATCGTTGATGATCAGCTTGAAATAATTAGTACCGCCGATAAGGTGCGTTCTGCGCCGCCAAAAACCTAGAACCAGCCAAAAGACCGCAAGAAACCGCGCATCCCTCCCAGTAATCAATTTCGGCCGGTCTCATTACGTATGCAGCTGAACCCCAACCGGGCACGTGCTCCGCCGAGCATAACCGTGCCGGGATGATGCAAGCCCTTAACCTCGAACTTCACCGAACATAACGGGGGTTACCGAAACGGCGAAGCAGCAACAGCAGCATTCCGCGAACCTGTCGCGAACATGCTTGCGCAACATGCGCGAATCGCGCGATTGGCAGGCGCAATCGTCGATAATGATCCGTTCGCATACACATGGTCCGTTATGCGCGGCTTCGGCCCCCACCAGATGGTGCCGACGTTGTTGTGGTCGATGAAATGAAGGGTTTTGCGGCGATCATGCAGCAACATCCGGTCCAGAACGGGGTAGCCCCCCCTTGGACAGAACGGGCAGGTTCTCGATAGGTCCACGGAACTGGGAGCGACACGCGACACACATTCCCGATAAAACGGTCCAAATTGAGCGTTGGGTTCACGCGACCCCGGAAGGGTCGGGTGATCGTCTGCCTACCTGTAGTTTGGGACGGGTTTGCCTACCTGGTCGCGTTCCGGGCGCGTGTGTCCTTCGTGACCTAGTTGCGGTCGGAGACGACGAGGGCTGTGATGTCATTTTTCGGGGCTCACCAAGCGTACTGATAATGACGATAATAGGGGTCCCTGAATAAATGCTTCCACGGCGATGATCGGCCGTTTACTGGTGCGCTTTCTGCGCCATTCCACCTGGGAACATTTGCACATTGTTGCAACCGCAACACGGCACTGATGCGCTTCCAGCCTTGGATGGCTACATTTCGGGGCAAACATCCGCACCCCTGCTCTGATGTTTGATCGCACGAGGTGCGAGAAATTGAAACATCTCTTGTGCGCGCGGCACAAGGTGCTAAAGGCACGTGTCCGCAAGGGTACGACGACGGGCGCGCCAAATATTTGCGCCATTCCACCGCGTTCGTCTGGGCCGGTGTCCCGCCCGGGAACGGTGGCAAACCAGCTGGATCACCTTGCCGCAAGGGTCAAGGGTGTAATTTTCGTGTAATGTTCTTCGATTAATTGCGCAACGGTGGATGATGATGATGAGGATGATGATTGGCGCGTCCGCGTATCCGGAAGCGGAACCTCAGCTGGAACGGCTGGTCAGCTGGCCGGCCACCGTAATCGGGTGGGTTGACACACATTTTTTTGTGGCTGCTCGTGTACCAGTGCGTTCCGAAATTATGCCATATGCAAATTGTGTACGCTCGCATAACGAATCATTTCGGCAGGAACACGGGACACGGGCAATTTTAGATTGGGCAGCGTTGTGTGTTCAGAGGGGAATTATATTTGGAGGATTTTTGGTTTAGCGATAAATAGTTCACTAATGGCTATGCAATCCCATCTGGACAATCGGGACTTATTGTTTATTTGCCTTATGTTATGTTTATTTGCCTAGTAAAGACATTTTTTGTCATGCTTCTGATTCAAATTTGATCAAGATAGGTTTCATGTTGTTGAATTTCACGATATTTCCCTTTAAGCGCCGCTTGTTTTATTTCGTTTTTCTTATGTTAAAGTTTTTGTCATTTGTTTTTGTAATGTTTTTAATCTTTTACATATTGTTAGCTACTCATTAATCACAAAGCATTGGGAAAACAATAAAAAATACACCATTCTTTAGAATAATTTACTTTGGAATGTGTATCAAATTTCCACACCTATAAAACAACACCTTTCATTGGAATAGTTTATTTTACAATGTATTTTATAATGTATGCATTAGAATGTATTTATTATACATGTTTCAACCACCGCCGTTTCAAAGGCTTTCAGTTTTTTTTAATTAAAATTATTCTTAGTTGCGTTTTATTAGTGAAAAAAAGTGAATTGATAAAATATATATTGTTTTAAATAGTGTTGTCGTTAGAGTATTCATTGTTGATTATATTGTATATAACAAACAGTAATACAGTTCATACTATCAAATTTATAAGCTAGTTTATTATGAAAGCTCAACTTGATTTCTTCAACTTTGTTTTGAACTATTTGAGCTACGTAACTTTAAGATTATAAAGGTTCAACCCAAATTGCTTAAAATTTATTTTAACATGTATGAAAGCACACGTTAATATATGGAAGATATACAGGTACAGACATAAAGTTTGTAATCAAGGAAAAATAATGGATGTTGAGAATATTTACATAATTATTTTAGAAATACATTGAAAACAGGAAAAACTGAACCCTTCAAATATGGTATTACACCTTTTTATCCCAGCAAACAATGAAAAACTAAGCAAATGCAGAAATATTATTTAAAAAAACGAGAGTAATGCTTACCATTCATATTTCATTACATTTCCCCTGCTTTTTTTTCTCTTGGATTCATTTTGTAAAGCCTATGATACAAAATTCTGGAAGAAAAATGTAAGAAAAAAACGTTATTCTTAAGAACTTCTCAGCTAGCATTGTAGAAGCTTTGGCTGAACGAAATGATAGGCAAAGGGCAAACAAATGAAGAACGAAATCCTCTCAAAAGACGTGTAATCTTAAGTGGTTCAAGTTGTATCGAAATACATCATCGGAAGAAGCAACAAAAAAATCCTCGCAAAATGTCAGGCAAAAGCAAAAAAAAAGCAGGCAGGACTCAACCATTGCTAACACTTTACCATTTACCATTTATCCTATTAAGACGCTCACCCATCCATCAAACGGGCAAAACGCGCGTCCCCAAAGGAAAACGACTCCATTAAACCGGCCGTCTCCGTTTCTTGCGCGCGTAATTAATGCGGTTGTTTGCTTTCCGAAATGGATGCGCAATCTTACGGACGCAAATGCCTTTTGTTTTTGCGCTGTTGCGTAAGGAAACACCCCGAAGAAAGGGACGAGACTGATTGTAATAATTCAAAAATTTTGTCACATGTCTGCGACCTTTGCGACGGAACCGATGGTGCGAGAATTTTCATTCAATTACGGCTTTATTGAATTTGGGATCAGTGTTCCCACTTCCGATGACATCCAGCTTGCCTTTCCAATCCTTTTCTTTTTTTTTTCTTCCTCCTGTTTGTTGGTTGTCACTTTCACTTTCTCCATTCCTCCCGTGCCGCGTTAGTTCTGGCGCATTGTCCTTTTGCTCCCTTCCGTTTTTACCAGCAGGGGGTGGCTGGCCAATCAGCGTGTCGCTCCCGAAATTCGGTGCTCTGCGGTGGAGGTGTTTTTCCCACCCCTTCGAGGTCGCTTTCACGCGAACCGGAAAACCCACCCCTGTACGCGAGACGGTGCACCCTCGGGTTTGGCCACGCACGAACGCATTGGCCCGGACACCCCCTTTCCAGCACTTCGTGTTGTGATATCCGCCGGAAACGCATCCCGCTCGCCACGGGCTCGTGTCAGATTGGCCAGAAGAAGACAAAAATAATTAAAAATGATAAAATAAAAGTAATTAAGGGTGGAAACTCGGCATTGCGATTCTCCGCGCAACCCCGGACGGTGTGTGTGAGTGAGGATTCCTTTTTTCTGTTTGGTCGATCCCCGCGTTCCATTTGTTTCAGTCCCTATGCATGGTGTTTTTTTCACGAAACTTTCACTTCGTTAACGTCCTGGGAACGGTGGCATCTAATTCGAAGCATCTTTCGAGCTGTTACGAGCATAAAATGGTGGCCCATTAGCGGTACACCCTCTTGGTGATGATGAATGTTTTTTAAATCTTTTATTCAGCTATCACTGGAAGATTGCTTCCATTTTGAATGTTCTGAAATGTACAGATAATATTTTTAGGTATGAAATATTCATCATAATAAAAAATTATGTACGTAAATCGTAGAAGCTATTTAAGTTACTTATTAAATATGTCCAAAGTTTTATCTTATCAAAGTATGTCCAAAATACACGTAATAAATGATAAAAAACCGGTGAAACGACTTACAGATTTGTTGTATAATCTTGACAAAAGAACTCTACAGATTTGAGTAACGAAGTGCATTGATAAATCTTGATCAAAAAGACTATATTTCTTACAATGCTATTCTACAATTGCTGTTCTTGACAATTGACTATTCTTACAATTGCTTACAATGATGCATTTGTGTCGACTTGTTCCAGGTCGAGCTTTGAACTACACATAATAGCCACTTCAAGAATGAGTGTAACTCTGGGAACTGTTCAAGAATGGATGAAAAATGCTGTATCTAATTTGGAAAAGCTTGAACAGCAACAAAAAACAAAATTCTTCAACAATATTGCCGAAAATGTAAAAAGTTTCACTGTTGAACTGTTCCGTGATCCTGTTGAGGTATTAACCTATCAGTTTCATATTGACCTATCATCGGACGTGATTGAGAAGATGATTCACATGAATAAATTATGAAACTACTCTAAGCCTCTAAAAGATGTGATAGAAAAACTTCGTGAATGAGTGAAAAAATCTTTCTCCACAGCCAAATCTTTCCTAACGGGATTCGTTCTTTTCAGTTGCTCCATTAAACGCGTTCCGTCTGGCAGGAACACGAAACCGGCACGCAATTCTTTCTCTATCATTAGCGCAATTACGCGGGACTATTTTCGGTAGCATCGCCTGCTTTCTTTCCCAGGAATCGATGCTACCGATTCCACAAGCCACCGACGTAATGCCTCTAATTTGCGTTCCGATAACCATTTACTAAACCGAACACGTTTTGCAGCGTGTGAGAAAATTCTACACATTTCAACACACAACAGCATCAGAAAGCCGGACAAAAAATGAATGGATCATCGGGAGCCACTTTTTTGTGCTCGCCCGAAGATATCTCAAAGGCCACCGTTGTGATTGTCGACTAAGCGGGTGATAAGCGGTGGAAAAAAAAACTACTTAAATATTCCTGCCTACTGGGTGTCTTCGTGCTGCCGGGGATGTGCGTCTTCACATGGAGTTATTTCGTTTTTTATGTATGTGTGTGTTTATCTTAAACTGTTCCCATCGCGGCCGCTTTTCGCCAGCTGCTCACCTCGATGGCGAAGGAGAGGACACCAGCATAAAAAATGCACCTTTTCCAACCCAAAAAACACGACGCCGAAACTCCCAATCCCCGCTCATGTGCATATTCTAATGTCCTGGGCGCTGTGCGGCAACCCATCCAACGGGACTTATTTCTCCCCGTTCTCCGGTGCGGCGGCGAAAGTGAAGCGTGAAGCCGTGAGATTCGAGAATGTAACGCGAAAAAAAAGCTGTCCGTCTGAAGAAACTTAAAAACAACAGGAAAAAATATCTCAACCCAATCGGGCGAACCAATTCCGTGTGCATAAATTATCTCCGTGTGTCCTTAATGATTAGCTCGTAACCTCGGAAGCAGCCTCGGCTCCCCTGTAATTCACGGCCCAAAGGCGACTGCATAAGACAGAACCAGGGCGAAACAAAGAAAAAAAAACCTGCAGGACACCGAAAATGTCTACCGCGAACGATTATTCAAATTTCCCGTACCATCCTGCGACCCCGAACGCCTTCGTGTGCCATCGGCTTTCGGGCAAAAGGACCCCTGGCACGTACCGTGCGGCAGGCCCAAGAAAGGGGTGAGAAAATCCGTGCTGCCGAGCTGTTGACCCCGGGGTATGGGCACTGGGTCTTCGCACCCGGGCAGTAAGGGTTAGAATGATGATCGAAATTGAGCTTCATTTTTTTTTGGCGAACTCCTTGAACACCGGCGTACTGTACGGGAAGGCGCTCGGTAAACATCTTGAGCGTGGCGTGGCACCGCCACTGCCGATGATCATCTGCATGCGCAGGGACGCGCATCTTCGCCGCGTGATGTGCGTGAGAGTCCCTTTCCAGCGGGGAAGATGTGATGATATTTTTTGTTGTTTTACACACTGTTTTTTTCGTTGTTGTAGTGTTTAATGTTGAGCATAAGTCGGGTTGTTTTTTTTTTTGTTTCATGTGTGTTTTGTATTATAGCAATCAGTTTTACGTGAGTGCGATCACGCGGGGCGTATGGTAATGAGATGCTGTGGGAATATGATTTTGGAGCGTTCCGAAGAGAGACGCTTTTTTGTTGCTTCACTAAATATCTATTTTTTCTGCGTTTATCTACAAAGGTGTGTGCATTAAGGTGAAGCGTGTGACAATATCGTTTGAGGTTAGCTCGGGAGACTGTGAGAATTTTGAAGATGATTTGATTTTTCATTTTTTGTAAATGTTCCTACCTAAACATCCCTCTGTTCACACTGATTTCTAAAATCTCTGAATTTATAGCGGATTTAATTAAAATTTGAATTTTCTTCCACATTCGATTCCAGTTACGAAGTTGGGTTGTGTAATGTGATGATGTTTTGAACGAAACCATTCATAGAACAATGCAATTAATATGATTCATGTTGAAACGTAATATTAATTCATCAAACAAATTTTTGTATGATATACTGTTTTTTCTACAAGCAAAAACTGTGTAAAAAACACGTCAAAGTCTCACTTCCAATTGTATTTATAAGATTTTATAGAAACCTTCCATCTCAGTCGTGAATAACACTGGAAAGCATGCTACTCCAAAACCATCATAGCAACCATAGGCAATATGTATCGCAGCAACCTAAGTGTCGATGGTTCGTGCCATGTAAACTATGTTTGCTATGTTTGAAATAGTCATAATTTTCACACAATTATGAAAAAAATAATCCATCCAGTTTTTCTAAAATTTATGCAGGTTGTCCTATTTCTTAGTCAGCGAGACCTCCATTCAATACTCATTCCTCTCAAAATGTTTATTCCTCGCTTAAATGTCGATGATTCTCTAGACCCTCTAGACATCTGAAGACAATGTATTTGATGATAGTACAAAAAAATACGAACACAAATCCAATAGCCTATAATCTTGTATACGAATTCGAAGAATCATAAAAAAAACTCATCCCAAATCCTCCCAAGCTAACCACGAATGCAGCGCAAAACTCGCAAGTTCTCATGGAACTCGGCAGCCAAACACAAAAGCTATCATGAGGCCATGATAAAAAATTAACCATCATGCAAATAACTTTTTTACGCATCCTTCGAAACGCATCCCGCACGGGAAATCCTGTGCGAACGAAATCGAAAGCACAATTCTCGCTGCGTGAATGGACGCAACCAAACCAGTCACTCTCTGGACCAAAAAAAACGCTAGAATCACCAGTACGCTGACGTTCTCACGATGTCTTCTCCTTGCGGAAACAATACCGTCGAAGAGGTTCTGGACCGTGCTGTCCTTAAGGGTTATGACGGGGGAAGGATACACAAATCTTTCTCATTACTCACGCTGCTAAGACGCGACGAAAAAAAGTCCACCAAATCACCTCGAAAAAAAAACACCAAAAACCAGCTCCAAGTGACCAAGTAAGAAAAAACACAACCCGTCCTGCAGTCAAACAATGCAAGGGTTACGATCCTGATGTACCACGCGCAACGAGAGCGAAAGTGGTGGAAATTCCCAAACATCACGTCCACAGCAGTGAGTGACAAATGAGGAGGACGAGCAGCGAAAAAAAAGCCACCGCGACACAGGACACCGTGCTATCCTTTCCACGAGCCGGATCGACCTCAATATGCAAATCAAGGTGTACCCCTGTAAGACACGGCCGAGAGACCCCTGTCGGCCGGGAGGTTCATCCTTACGGGATTCCGAGGTACGTCGGTCTCTGACCTGCCTGACGGTGCCTCTCATCGGCACAGGTTTTTCGGCCGAAGGGTTTTGTGGTACGAAAGATGGAATCAAACCAACAAAAAAAACCTGCTCTTTGCTGGTTGTTCTACCTGCGATCGAAGGACTATAATACAAAGCCTTTACAGTACATTCTAAGAGACCTTTCCTTACGTCCCGGATCGTTTGGTTGCACACTTCCGTTTCGTATGGGGTCTGGGCTCGTTGGATTTCGGATCGTGTCGCTCCTCCAGATGACCATTTCCTTCCTTTCAACAAGGAGTGGGGTCTCTCTAATGGGCATACGATTGCAAATTAATTTGCGCCAACCACGAGAGGGCGTGTAAATTGTGTCACGGTGGTGCGAACCGCACACACAGTCAACTCCCTAAAGGATACTTATTATTATGCAAAATCGGTGTATCTGATTGTCACACCGAAGGAGCGGGCAACAACTCCATTCCCATTTGCTCCCACTTGACAGGCGAACAAAGCATCGGCCCACAGGGGTGGGTTAATTGTTTAGGGCGGTTAACCGATTAGCTCATCGAGTTGAAGCAGCACTTCGGGGTGCAAAAAGTGGATCCTCGCTCCCGATAAATAGACAAATCCCCGTTCGTCGACAAATAGTGTTCCGTTCCGTTTGGGAAAGATGATTTTTTTCTGCCACCTTCAATTTAAACCCGTTTTCACACCGCTGCGATCATCACCACACCACACTCAGAGTCAACCCACTCGGCGCAGAAGTCGCGATAGTTTATCCCGAACAAATTTACCATCCGCTTAACGCGCGGAGCCGGTTCGGGCCGCGGATAGGCAATTTTTTACACCCGCAGTATGCAAATTCCGGGCGGGCGCACGAAACCGAAGGGCTTTGGTTTCGAGTGAAGAATGAAGTGTGTTGTCAGAAGCGTTAACAAGCCAGAACTAACCAAAAAAATCGAATCCAGCAGCCCAATATTGACTTCTTCGGTGGAACCAACTCTCAACCGGCAAGCTACGCACAACAATTAAAACTATTTCGTGCTGCGCTATATGCGTTTTTATGGCCGTGTTCTACGCTATAAAGCGACGATCCGATCGTTAGCGCGCGAGTTCGAGTTGGTGGGTTGACTAGATGCGCAATCATGGGGTGCGGTTGTCGGCTTTTTTTTTTCGCCATAACCACCTTCAACCCACTGCCGAATCGGTTACCCCTTTCGTTTGTTTTCGACACCGACAAACATCCCCTGGGGTGGAACGTTTTCGGCAACCACATCGTTTAACCGTCCTGTTCGGTGGGTGAGACAGGGTGCGAGTTAACTCCCTGCCGATGACACCGGCGACTGATGAAACGGTGATGATTACCAACAGAAGCCTAACCAATTTAAGCTGACGCTTGAGATTAAACCAATATATGTATAATAGACTGGATGGTAAGTGGAATAGAAAAACACGAATGATAGATTATAGATCGTGAACGAGATGACTTTATTTATGTTTCGTTAACACGAGATCATCGAGAGATTTTTTTATTGAAAATTTGAATATCGATCGACAATTGTGCATCCCTAGAGATTTAACATGAACAATATCTTACGGATGAGCAGAGTTTTGTATTAGTTGTCTACCACTAAGATTCCAACGGAATTCCAGCCGAAAACACTAAAGACTCAAGTTAAAGCTCATGTCCAGTCAATCGACATTGTCTGTATCCAATCCAAACTAGAAAAAAGAGCTAGCTGTATCTTTGAAAGTAAAGCAGTCAGGCCATTTTTATACGGATAGCCGCATTAGGATTTCCACGTAGATTAGCTAACGATCTATATATGGTGGGACCAGAAGCGTGTCCTATACTATGAACTGCAGATTCAAATAGTCTAACCAATTGGGAACGCATCCAATCAAACAGAATTCTGCTCAAGTGAACAATGAAGAAAATATGGTTCAAATAAGCAGTTGAAGCTGAACTAAAGAAGCTAAGTTTGAAGATCTGACGAACCTATTGGCAACAGCAACATCGAGCTGCTTACAAAAGCTACAAGAAAAGTATTCAAGTATTGAGACAAGATGTTGATAGCTTCATCGTTTGGAGATATTTAACAGATCCAGCTCCAGAAATGCAAGCTCTAGTTTGAGTTTTTATCGACCAAGTTTCGATTAAATTGGAACATAATCATATTAATCTCAATATTCCCGTAAAGTTTGGTTTAAGTTTTGTAGTACATTAATTCGAATGAATTTGGTTATTTCTTGTTTGAACGTTGGACAATTATTCTAAATCTTTTCTCATACCTTTTCCATCAGCATGTACTGCACTTGGTATTGGAGGTAACATAGATCCCTCTAGCAATCTTGCTGCATTCTGCGTCGAAGAGTCTATTAGGATACTCTTTGCATTCTATGTCACGCCATTAGATCAATGTGCTACAAACAACAAACCAATCAACAAATACGGAAACCACCCAGTGGACATTCCGCAACACTTGCACGCCCTAAAGCGAACGATCGAATTCTACTTCCAAAACAAATCGACAAACCCACTCCCAATTTGGGACTCATTTCGGCGAGCAATTAAACTTTAATTATTTCATTTCAAACAAAACGCTCCACCCGTCTTCGAGGCTCGCCTTCAGGCCCTACGGCAACAGGCACGGGGCAAAAAACCAAAACCACATCCCTGCTGCATTCCTCCATACTTCATTACAGCGTTTTCACTCTCGTCTCGGGCTGGCTGGCGTGCAAATATTTCGCATTCGTGCATGGGCCCCGGCCCCCAAAATCGACGCATATTTTACACTCCTTCGCACGCACCAGCTCGCGTTCGGACGCGATCGCAGACCGCATTCTTGGGGCATGTCGGTTGTGCCCAAAAACAGCGCAGCCCGGCGCGTTGATTGACAAGATTTTCCAGCAGTTATTCCAGTGCTACCGGTTCTGCTCTCTGCCTTCTCTCAGCGGCATGGGCTGTTGCAAGTTGCTCCTTCCTTCAGGGAGGGGTGTGGTTTGCGACCCTCAGAGCGTTTTTTTTTTGTTGGTCGGTTTCAAATTTTCACATACCCTACCCCTGTGATCCTTTTCCGAGCGGTAACGGGCTCTGATTGGGTTGCTCGTGGGTCGGTTCTGTCGGCAGGCTCCGGGGACTGATGCTATGGGTTGTCCTAAGGTTTGCTGTCTTACTTACACAACCGACAAAAGCAGTTCCCATCCCTGAGAGTCCACTTCCGACTCCTTTGCACGTGAGATTTGACGGTTGGCATTCTCAAAGATCCCTCCATTTTCTGTACAGTTCCTTTGGATGGGTGTAGGGTTGTTTTTTTTCTTCGAACTCTACCTCACCCTTGCCAGGGTAAGCGACCGTCATTTTCTCGTTTATCTTCTTCCCCTATCGAGTAGTTCCGACGAGAAAAGGGGTAAATCTTAACAAACGGAAGAAATAGTTGAATAATCCACTGTGCAGCAGCTCAAACGGGCGCGCCTCTCGAGCGACACGAGCTCGGACATGGGCAAGGTAGCTATAGCTGTTGCACATAAGCGCAAATGATGATGGCATCCGCTTCTGTTTTTGCACTCCGCTTCACGCTTCACAGTTGGCTTTAAAACAACGCTTAACCTAACGTTATTGCTCAATGCTTCGAATTGATGTGCAGCATTAATGTTTGTTTATCTGCATTATCACTCTCAACAACCTATCTAGTTCAGACATCAGCTGGTGTGTTTGTATGTGTGCTTCTGTTTGATGGTATTGCACTAAACTTCACTCTTTTCATGCTTTTTAGAACTCTTTACGCTTCTTCTTTTTCCCCGCTTTATTAGTTCATTAATCATTACTTTATTTGCAGCAATCACCAACCCCACAGTACACGTGCCTGTGAGCTCTCGCGCCCGACCGCTTGAGAGCGACGGGACCACTGTGTTCGTGCTTCTGCCTTTGTGCCTTCTTTACGATGAGCTTCGATCTATTTGCGCTTTCGGCACGCTTCCGGCGATTCGCTTTTGCTTACCGTTGCTTCCTAGTGCTTCCGCTAGCTTTATCGCTTTGTTTCGTTGAGCATTTAAGTATCCTTTTATATTCTTTTATTTGTCTATTGGTTTTATGTTTTATCTACTTTAAGTTTGTTTTAATTTTTAACTTATTTCCTACCATTATACCAACCCATTTGCAATACAATGGAAAGCAGAAAACTGATCTTTGGGAACTTGAAGATACTTTTCTGCTTTTCATTTAGATTTTTTTTTCGTTTTATCATTTTATTTATTTATGGTTTCGATAGTTTACCTACATTGTTTTCCTGGCAAAGGCAATGCAACCAAACTATCGACCTCGTACTGATATAGATTAAACAATTTTCATATTATGTATCTACTTGTTAGCTTGTAGAGTAGTTAGGACGTTTTAGTCAGCAGTAGATTTTTTTTGTTAAATGTATTTAGGTGCCTTCTAATGCTCTAGTCGATGCTTTGATCTGCACTTGTTCTGCCCTCTTTTCACATCTTAAATTAACCATAAATGAGTAGATTAGTTTTTCTTAAATTAGCGTTTTTTTATATGCAATTCTCTAGCACTTCTGCACAATGCACTGCTCCCAAATGGCTACCTCCACGTACCTGCAACTGCAAAGTTATTTTTAAAATTGCGTATGACTTAACGAATCAGTTAGATAAACAATTTTATTAGCTTAGAATGCTTGCATGCGCTTCGCTACGCTACGCAAACACTACGCTCAAATTGTAAGTGCAAATATTTTTAGGAATACGCAGTCAACCCTCTATAAGAGATGTAGAACATTGCTAACTTTCTTGATGATATGACAAATATGACAAAAATTGTATAAAAAGATCTAAAATCACAACTTCAGCTGTCAGCTGATCATTTCATTTGATTCCAAAGCCCATCCAAAAGACATCAGCGCAATAACCAATAGAAAATAGTACTCAAACGTTCAACAGTCGTAAATTGTATCAAAACAAATATCTAAACGAGGGTTGACTCTATACTTTTATTGCGTGAAAATACATGTTTCGAGTGCCTATCCCTTGTTATGTGAAGGAATTCAACGTGCAATGATACATAATGCAATAATTAGATTTCAAAACCATTATCCGGTTTTTAGCACACATGCTCTTCTCTGTCAATTCATTTTGCATTTACAATTTGACTGCACTCTGTCCCAAATTATGCGATCTTTGCTGAATCAGTGCATTGCTTTCGACCACTCCAGAGTGCTAGATTTGCTTCACCGCTTTATCGCTTCTGCTTCTGCTTCAGTTTGTCTTCTGCTATGGTAGTTCGTGTTTGAGTAAATGCAATATTCTTTCCTTAACGTATTTGCTAACAAAATTCTAATCACCTAGTTAATGCTAACCTCACGCTACAATAGCTCACTCATGGCTTGCATGGCACGGAACGAAACTAAGCCGATAGCAAATGCAACGAATATGGCGGTACTAATCCCGGCTTTCGGTTTTACACACCTCTTCCCAGGAAAACTCTGACGACAATCGCGACATTTCGAGCGGCTCCATCTACCAGCAGATCAGTGACAAACCCTTCGATTTAACTGATTCAAGTAAATTTTCGTGAGTATTTTTTCTGTAGCACAAAGAGGAAACAACCCGTGACGCACGCACTCGACGGCTCGTGTGGGTTGTTTGATCTTGCCCTATACCCAGAACTAAATGTGTAGCATAGAGGATGATTCAATAGGTTCGCCACTGGAGGAAGATCATGTACTAATTCGAATTGTTCTTTCATTTTGTTCTCTCTTTACAGATACACTAGATCCGAATTTGATGACACAGATTCTAGATTTAGTTTTAGCAATTCAAGTTCGTCACCAGTTCAAGTAAGTCGTGCGACAGTCGATCGCCTCTTTATTGCAACGCTAATTATATGTTCTTGCCCCAGGCTGGAAATGGAGCCGACCGAGATTTGAGCGATCCCGACTTCGGCCCGGACACCATGCGTTCGCACACGCCCCGCGTGCTCGACCCGACCGGCGGGGCGCTAGGCGTGCAGGTGATTTCATCGTCCGGTGGTCACATCATCGCGGTTGCCAATCCGGCCCTCGCACTCAGCCCGGCGCTCAGCGAAGCGATCGCCATCAAACGGGAAGCCATCTCGCCGGACCTCTGAAGAACCGATCTCATCCCAGCCCGTCGAAGACGCTGTACCATAGCAACTGTAGCACCGTAGGGTTCTTTTTCTTTCTGGTGGAGGATATTGCAAAACTTTTGCGTAGATCAAGGCACACACACACACCCCTGTTAGTTTGTACTAGTCGGCAACTTCTTGAGTTGTTTTCACAGAACTAAACACACGCGCACAGAAAGGCAACACTTTTCGGAAAGGCATTCGAATCAAGAAAGAGCGAGAGAGAGAGGGAGAGAAACTTTAAGGCAATAATTTAGTGCAAAATTTTGACGTTTCGTTTGTATTCCAAATTTATTCTGCAACGCAGCAACCCGGTGCGTTATTCGCACCGCAAGTTTCCGTTCCATCCCGTAAGACTGTCAATGTGAAGCAAACTATAGGACTGCTTGTTTATAGTGTAGGTATTTGTTTAATATGTTATTATTGTGCTTTCCTTTTTTGTTGAGTTTGTATAAAAAAAACACCTTCTTTTATCCTTTTTACGCTTTCGTTTAGTGACAATCTCATTGTTGTTAGTGATTTGTTTTCAAACAGAATAAACTCTTGCCGACAGGAAGAGACAGAAATGATTTATAACCTCATATTCTTGACACGAAGCAGATGCTCGAAAGGCTCCGGCTCCCAGGAATGTCAGATAGAGAACCACAAGATCGAGTCATCCAAATCGCGTTTCTGAAATAAACTATTCCCGAGCAGATATAGCAGCTGTAGTGATAAGAATGTAACAACTAAACGAAACACATTTGCAAACTTGGGTGCAAACTTGGTACAAAATTTAAATACAGTAAAAAAAAAGATAAAACAAATAAACAAATAAAAGAATATA
>KZ067230.1:23078-41945 GCA_002091845.1 Anopheles cracens | reverse complement strand
CGAGTGAGTGTTATCGATTAGCACCATCGCAGCAGGCCGGGCGCGTACTTGGCGCGTACCCCCTCTGTTCCGATAGGAAACATAGCGCACTTCGGCCATGACTGACGCGATTTGAATGTCAGTCGAGGCGAACCACCTACTCGCTAACAGAAATATGAAGAACACTACCGTCACCGAATGATATGCACGAAACGACGACGGCGACGACGTTCGACGACGACGGAAGACAGCAACAAGCGATAAAGCAGTGAACCGGCTAATTTCACCAACCCCCCCGAAAAAAAAACCGGACCCGAAACGGTTCGGACGGCGATTGGCGTTACAGAGCGGCGTACACTCACACACACACACTCACAGGGTCATGGATACGTGTCGGTTGAGCGACTGTCTCTTGAAGGAGGGCTGACCTTGGCACTGGTTTTTCCTCAGGGTCAGCCGATTTTTTTTCGATACCACTTTTTTACGTTCGTTTGTGCTGTGTGTGTGTTTGTGTGTGTGTGTGTGTGTGTGTGTTTTTAATGTTGAACGATCACAAAATTGGTCCACTTTTTCAAGCAAACGTTTCTTCACCACGATCATACCTTGCGGCTGCACATTGTGTATCACCAGGCAGGAGAGAATCACCAACGATAACTTCCACATTATGCACGCGTACTTGATCACTCGATTGGTACGATTTGAAGAACTTTTTTAAAAGGCTAAACTGATGCTGTCGCTGTGCGCAAAGAGACCTAGCACATCCTAGGCTACGCGGAGGATCGCAGACAACCTCCTTCTCGATCAACCGTAGCGTCCACACTAAACGTAGCCCGCTTCTTCGCTAAAGATTTTAAGCACAGAATTGCGAATCAGAATCGGAAGTCGCGCATCGCTCGGATCGTACCAACACAACGACGTACAACGGCGATCGCGGAGAAGGGAGTCGCGCACACTGTCGCACCGTCGACACGCCACTCCACCGGAGGACCAACCAGTTCTCCAAACGGCTCCTTGAGCCGCTCCATCCATCCACGCTCCACGACGCCGATGATAGTGGAGCCGCGGTAGCACGGAGTGCTATCAGCGGGGGCTTTCGTGTCGCTCGGCCGCGCCGAGTCGACGGCTGGGATGTCCCGCGTAACCGCGAAGATCAATTAAGCTTCCGCCGTTGAAGAATTAGACATCGAAAAATAAACAGACTCTAGCTCCGCTTCGTATGCGTTATTTGATTCGTCATGCTGGGTGGTGTGGAAATAACTCGCTGGCTTTCTCGTCAGCTGGCCGCGCCGGAATCACCATTTCCATCGGATGTTTCCAAAACAATTATATACGTATTAATTGAATTTGACTGGATGCACAAGCTAGCAATCATCAATGAACCTGTCGTTCGTTTGATGGATGCTGCTCATGCATATGGAACGGTCATTCCGTCGACATTAATGGTGGGACTAACTGAGCCTCGATAAGATCTCCAACCGGGCCGGGCTGGCACGAGGGGCGTGAGAAGATTTAGCGCCACGGCGTGCATTACCCACACCGATCGTGACGGCGGAATTTACATCGCCGGTCGTAATCTCGTGCTATACATCTTACTTAACGGCTGCGCATGTGCCCGCACGGCGTCGGACATGAGCTTAAGCAATTATGTGGTTTTTTCTTCGAACGAAGTGAAATATAACTCAATTTAAATGGATTTTAAACCATCCTCATTTGCAATTGAAGTGGTACTGCACTGCTAACAAGCAGCGGAAATACGTATCGGTATGGCAAATCAACTTCTGAACGTCAGGGGTCATTCTCATCGATGTATTTCTCAGCTTAAAAGCATATGGCAATGTGCAGATCTGTTGGACAGTTTTATTCGCGCTCAGGAATGCTTTTTACTCGTTCAAGGTGCAGTATTGCACATTTCTATGTCAAGTTCAACGCTGTTAACTGCATCCTGCCTGTATCTTTCTCTTCTCAGATCCATTAATTAGGCTATATCAGGGGTTGGCAAACTTTTTCAAGAAGAGTGTCAGAATGCAGAAAACATTTCAATTCATGGTTTGCAAAAATTGAAAGTGATACCTTAAATAGAAGGCTGGACAATTACATAAAACATATCGTTAAAGGTTCACATAAAATATTGCGATTGTTGTAAAATTGGCATATTTAAAAAACATTCATTTATTGACAGTGGCATAAGGAAATATAAATGACTCAACAAAATTACATATCCGGTCTTATGCAAAATAAAGATAACTATCAAGAAAGGTAAGTAATGATCAAATAAATAATGTAAAAGAACTGGCATTTACCCATAAAACATTGGCGAGCTCTTTAAGAGTACTTCTTATTCTGGAAAGAAGACATGCGCGGTCATGACTGTCGTCAGAAGACTTGAAACGCTTGGTTATAGCATAGTTTAACAGCAAACAGATTAGTTTGTATAGGTTGTATAGGTTATTGCAAATTTCCATTAGGATCTTCAAGTATATCTCTGCCAAGAACCTTTCGAAAATCTTATGGATATTTTGAAGAGCATTTCCAAGAACTTATTCTTGGGTTGGACAAAATTGCTACATCGAACCTTGCCGACCCCTGCTTCTCCTGTAGAATTCTTCTACCGGTTCTCCTTGTCTCCTGCCCGGGCAATTCGTTCGCAAGCTTTACGATAATATGGAAAGTAGTGATAATTCTCACCGAACGTTCGATAACATCTAATCACCACTCAGTGGACATTAGAGTTTAGCCAATCTTTCGTCCACACCAACATCCTTGAACGATGCTACCATTGACCCGGTTCGCTCGAAGCCACCCCAAACGCTTTATCCGCACCGCAAACACTCTCCGGCGCTGCGCGAGTCAGCAAAGTCAGCTCGAAACATTAACAACAAACAACCGCCACAAACGCAAACGCAACTCGCGAAAGAAGCGATCAACAACAACAACGAAAAAGAAACCGACACATTATCAAGCCGCACCAGCTCGCACGTTGTTCGCCTTAAACTTGAATTTGCATTTTATTCGGTAACGGGCTGCTGCTAGGAAGGGGAGTCGGTAAACACTGGGAGAGTCACAGAACTGGTCTGCTCATTAGCAACCGGTTCTGGGCGCCGGGAGGCCTTTGCATCCGTCTTCGCGCGGGGTCATCCGCTGCTGACCGCATCCCTGTAGATGGTTGGACAATCTCGTCCGGCAGGTGGGACGGATGGTGATACAGTTCGTATCCCTTTTTTAGCTGGTCAGCAGAGGAGTGGTTTAGAAGAACGCCGGTATTCGGGATGGGGGGTTCTGTTGAGGTTCGATGACGTAAGCTTAACGATCCGCATGGCCTTGGGCGCACGGTGCACGGTGCAATTAGCATGTATAGCGCGAAGTCAGAAGTTTAGGTTCGCTTCGATCCAGGGCAGATACGCCGTGACTTTCACGTAGACTCCCGGAAACCCGGCACGGGCACACTCGTACCCGTACGAGACGAGCCCGATGAGCGTGTAGTAGTAGTACTGTGCGTTGGTGGAAAGCTGCAATGAAATAGTAGCAAACGCATGAATCATAAAGCGCGGTCCGGGTCTAGACAAACACGCTACCTCTCCTACGCGTCCTTGGAGTAGAGTAATGGTCGGTAGCGCGTTTTTTTACCGTGAATCGGTCCATTAATCACTGCGTGTGACCGACCACTCACGGTGTGACGCATCTCACAGGCCGTGTGGACGAATCACTAAACGCCGGCCAGCCACTATACTAACCTCGGGTAACATTAGCGGTCCGCCGCTGTCTCCTTGGCAGGAGTCTTTGCCCCCCTGGGGGAAACCGGCGCACAGCACCGTGTCATCGAAGATCTGTCCAGGGAAGTACAGCTTGTAGTTGAACGCACACTGGTCGACCGGAAGTACGACCACCTGTGCCTCCTGCAGCTTGGTGGCCGACGGCCCGTTGAACGCAACCGCTCCCCACCCGGCGATGAACGGCGCGTAGTACGTCACGTCCTTCGTGCGCTGTCTCGCCTCCAGCGGCAGGCAGATCGGGCGGATCGCCTCACTGACGGCGACCGACTTCTGCAGCAGCACCAGCGCGATGTCGTTGTGGATCGCTTTCTGGTCGTACCGCTCGTGCACGTACCAGCGCTGCACGTAGACGTCGACCGGTGTGGCACCGTCCTGGTCGGACGCAATGTCGTGCTCACCGAGCCGCACGAAGTACAGCCCGGTCTGGATGCAGTGGGCGACCGTGAGGACGTGGATCGTCGTGATCAGCGTGCCGCCGCACAGGAACCGGGGTCCGGCGCTCAGCTCGAACGACGTCGCCCGATACCCGAGCGCCGCCATCCACGGCCAGGCGTTCAGCTGCGCGTCTACCCCACCGACGACGCGCGTATGGGATGCGTTGGACATGCCGCAACGGTCGGCATCGTTCGTCGGAAGCCGCACCGTGCCGGTGGTTGGCGTGGTGGTCGTCGCCGTCGTACCGGGGCCAAGATTGAAACCACCGCCGGAAGTTGAAGCACTCGCGAAAAAGAACGAACCGGACACGGTGGTGGTTGTGGGAGCGCTGGTAGGAATGGTTGTAACGTTGGGACTTTGGTGCGCGAATCTTAGCGTCGGACAGCAAACCTGTACAAACAAAAGAAGTGATGACTCTTTTTAGAGAGTTATCTCACAGTTACTTGTCATTGCGGGTTGGATTGTCCAAATGAGTAAGCAGCTATGCACGAGGATTCAAATAAAAATAGTGAGCTAGTGAGTAAAAGTAGCCGAAAAGCGTGAGAATCATTTTTGACACACTCACACTTCACTGATTCAAACCTCAACGGCAACTTGTAACGATTACATTGAGTAGTTTTGGTCGGAATCTATTTTTTCATGGCAAAAATAGAGTATACAGAATCCTTCCAAAACTACGCAGTGTAATCGGCCTATAACTCACTCGTAGTGAGATGAAAGCTCACAGGTAGCTCTCAGCAAGGCCTACTGTGTTACTCATCACTAAGGCGATTCAGATCGTTGGGCGATAGTTACCATTGGTGTGACATCGTTGTAACCACAGACGGACTGTGCCACGTAGGTCTCGATCGTTGGATCGCGAAGATTTGCGTTGCGGACGCTAGAACCAGTAGTTGGCGTTGCTTTTAAGTCATGGCGGACTTGGTGACAAAAACAGGAACAATGGGATCACATGGAATGGCAGCAAAAAACTTCAATGCCAACTTTAATTTTTGTAGTGGTTCCGGCAGATTCCCTTCCAGTGGGCCAGCTTCACCAGCCAGGGAAACATCAACAGCTTCCAGCAGATTTCGTCCAGCGACATAACCCTCGCGCTACACGCTTGTAGCACCACGCTCGCTCAACTATAGGAACAACACGGAAGATCTCTGCACTACGTAAACTACTAACGCTAGAACCAGTAGTTGGCGTTGCTTTTAAGTCATGGCGGACTTGGTGACAAAAACAGGAACAATGGGATCACATGGAATCGCAACAAAAAAACTTCAATGCCAACTTGAATGGATCAGCAGCTGCAGGATGAAGTCGCAGTTCACGTACAGGATGCAGATGCCATTCTGGGCGTTTGGCGTGAGGCAAACGTCGTCTGCAAGGAGAGCAAGAGCACGGTTTACATCTCACCGGTCAGCCTCATCCTACTCGCTACTAGCGTCCTCGTACTTCCTGCGGAATCGCTTAACTTCTAGCCGTAGAGACGAGGATGGCCCTCGGATCGATGCACGGACATCCGTTGTACGTTTGTCGCGGATCGATATTGGGCGCCGGATCAAAGCCGGCGAACGTGGAGGACGATAGGACCGACGGTGGACAGGTGGGCGGAACGGGCGGACAGGAGGCGGTTGTGAAGGTGGTGGTCGGCACCGTACTCGAGAGGGTCGGTGGATTGATCGTGGACAGGAAGGTTGGGAATGTCGGCAATGGGGAGATGCCCGTGAGCGGAGTTACCGGACCCAGTGTCGAGGTCAGTGTCACACCCGGGAACGTGCTTCCCGATGGAGGATTTGTGAAAGTAACCGTGGGGAAGAGCGACGTGCTGGGAGTGGAGGTTGGAGGTGGATTCGGGATCGTGTTGGTGGGAACGGTCGACCCGAACGCCGTGGACGTTGGGGACGGCGTGTTGAAGGTCGCGGTCGAGCTGAACGTTGGCACGGGAATGGTCTGCGTGCTGCCGGTGGTTGGGAACGTTAGCGGCACGGACGGACTCGTGGTCAGAAACGTGGTGGAGGTGAACGGTGGCCCCGTCACGGTGGTGCCCGTGCTGAACGTCAACGAAGGACTCGTCAGTGGTGTGAACGGGATAGTGGACGAGACGGTCGAAGCGGGAAATGAGAAATTTGCCGGCAGCGTAATGTACGGGAAGGGTGTTGTTGTTTTGTAGTGGTTCCGGCAGATTCCCTTCCAGTGGGCCAGCTTCACCAGCCAGGGAAACATCAACAGCTTCCAGCAGATTTCGTCCAGCGACATAACCCTCGCGCTACACGCTTGTAGCACCACGCTCGCTCAACTATAGGAACAACACGGAAGATCTCTGCACTACGTAAACTACTAACGCTAGAACCAGTAGTTGGCGTTGCTTTTAAGTCATGGCGGACTTGGTGACAAAAACAGGAACAATGGGATCACATGGAATGGCAGCAAAAAACTTCAATGCCAACTTTAATTGTCTAGCGTCGCCTGCTGCATCACTACTCGCGGACTCACTCACTACTCGGTCAAACCGTGTGTGATCTCATAAACACATTGGCCATGCAGTGAGACGTGGAAAATAGAGGCACAAAAACCCAGCTTTGCCTCACGCACTTGACTCCATATGGCATCCGCCGATATAAGCGCATCGACAAATTTACTAGAGCGTAGCATTCATACCGTAGGCCGATGGGAACCTACCGTTCCCACGCGCGGTTTAAATGTGAAGAGTGTCACCACTTATTAGTGTGATTTCATTAACAGCCCACTGCATTCCGACACCAAATGGCTGATGGATGATATTTAGTGTTTGTTTAACAGAACTTCACTTGTTTGCATGCTTACTTCACAGCGCTTCGCCAACCACTCTGGTGGTGCACCTGAGTATTACAGCGTGGAAGAGTACATTTCTCTCCGTCTTTTATATGTATTACATCATGCTTCAGTTCAGTTTACTTACTTTGCGCGTACGCGTGACGAAATATCACCAGACTTACTATCGAAGCGAAACTACGAAACATTTCGTACGGAAAAGAACGCTGCGTTGGGTAGTAGTGGTGGTAGTGCACGGTCAGATCTTTCTCCCCAAGTTGCTGAATCCGAACTGCTCGCACTCTGTCTGCATGCATATCGCAAAACCATGCTGATTATTTGAGGAAGCATTACTGCCGGAATTGGTCTCGCAACATTTTTTCAACTCTTGTACTCGCTACACTCTTTATACTTGTATTGAAAAAGTTAGGCGCGAAAATGCTGTAACAATGAGCCACCGGTCGAGCGGTCTGGAAACGGTGGCAAAAAGTGTCCGAACGACAAAAAATGGCGAAACACGGCAAAATTGGAATAATATTTTCGGTCATGGACTAGCTCAAACATGGCTGGTCTGGCTAAGCGAAACCGTCTATTTCCAAATATCACGGGAAAATAGAGGACATTTTCATAATTTTTGTAAACTTTAACCAAAAGTAGTAGGATCGCATAGTTTCTGCCAGTTTTGCATTGAAAAGTAATCCCATAAGTAACAAGTTATTTTATATCCATCTACTTCTAGTATATTCATCAGCCTACACCTTTTGCGGAAATCGATAGTTGCTTGAACGATGCTGCTGTACACTCAATATGTGTGGATTCCGTAAACCAAAAAAGATACGCAAAGATACTATAAAGTACCAGGGAAAGTAAAGGGAAAACATTATATTCTTAAGTCTCAACTTTTGAATAAAAAAACGTCAAGAAGTTTTAAATGAATTGAATAACTTGCATAGATCAAAAGTACTATAAGGAACTTTTAGTACATATTTTCATCTTCTTCAAAAATCTTTTTTTTTTACTTAGTCATATTTATTAAGTTCTTCTCCCATCAGGCTGCAAAATGTGCAAATTAGATGTGTCCATGTTTTTATTGCAAATGCCCGCCAGCAGAATCCCTCCCAATGGTCCAACCATGCCTGCTCATACTTTCACCCACCTGGGCGCAGTGGAGGCCGGCTGGCCGTGCTCGAAACTGCTCGCATGATTTGACACATTTGATGGCTGCGAAGAACAATAAAGCGGGCTTTACATGTTCGTATAACGACCTGAGAACGATGATGCGAGAAGACCAATCGAGACGTCAAACGACGGGGCTTCTCGCCTGCTTCTCACTACGTACGTGGAAACGCGTTTCTCGCTACCGAGCGAGAACAGAAGCGCGGTACCATGCGCGATACCTCACACAATTCAAAAACTCTACTATTTAAAATGATTTAAAATATAGTTTAACACTTTTCAGTATGAAAACAAGGGTTTTTGTTTGAATAAAACGATATTTTTCAAACTCCAAATAATTTTGATCAAAATACAATTCGGTTTGTTGTGTGTTGAATAATTTGAGAGGCTTTGACCTGGACGGTCTTTCGCCTCTACAACAATTCGGTTTGACAGCGTTCTCGCCTCGAGGTTTCCTGCAATGCACGATCGCAGCGAGAACGGCCCAGTGAGAACTTTGACAGCTGTCCCAGCTGGTTCTCAGGTTGTTATACAGACGTGTAAAGCCCGCTTGACACTTGTCGCTCTGTTGTTTCTGTTGTTGTTTTTGTTTTTGTTTTTGTTGTTGTAAACGCGCACGCACGCAACGTTCGGTTTCTGTTTGTGTTTCCTATTGTTTTCCTATTGTGCGTTCCTCTCCTCCTGTGTTGTGTGCGTGTGTGTGCGCGCGGCCGTGTAACTCCGTGTGGTCCCCAGTGTGTTGTACTCGCGATCTCGCACATTCCCATAGCTCACGCGCGGTTCCAGAATGTCCCGTTACAACCATACGCACCCAGGCTATGCTCAGACCTTCAAGCTGGTCGTCGTGGGTGGAGGCGGCGTTGGCAAATCCGCTATCACCATCCAATTCATTCAGGTATTTTTAGCAACAAACAGACGAGCGCGTTGCGATATCGCTGTTGGTTCTTTTTCGTTCGCAAGTGCCCCGAACGGCGGTGCAATCACACGCCCCGCAGCATCCTTGCGTAAGATGAACCCGAAAACGGTAGCATCTGGTGGTGCAAGCGAAGATAAGATCCAGCCCGGATCATAAGTCACGCGCGCGCCGCACGGTGGGGTGGGATTCGCTATCGCAAATTTGCCTACAGCCGAACTCGAGAACAAATCAGGTTCGCAGAACCACCTCCGCCTATCCTCCGCGCCCGTTGTCCAGCCTGCTACGCTGCACGGGACGGAACAATCTTCGGGTCGCGCGTAATCTTGCTCGCCGCGGGGCGCGATCGCGCGAAAGAGACGGGCTGCATGCAAATACGCGTCTCACGAGCCAATTCATGAGCGGTAGTTCACCGCATAAGCTGGGAGACGACGTCATCCGCCACCGCGATCACTACGATCGTGCCCACCTAATTTTCGTTCGTCCCATTTCGTCACTGCCCTGCCGAGATCCGCACGCGCTGGTGATGGTCAACACAAACACGGCAACCGATACGGATCGCCTCCATTGATACGAGCAAGGTGTGGTATTTTTGTTTGAGAATCATCGAGCTAGAAGCATTCTACCAATCATCGGCTACTCGGTCACATCACACCGTCGAAAATGGGATGCGAAAAGCAACGATGCTGTTTTGCCCAGACCGTCAAGCAGCATAGTAGCCGACAAAAACGGCATTTGACACGAAGCAGGCGGTGAACGCTGAAGCGCACCGAATCACATCGGTGCGAGACCTTGGCCAAACCAAAAAAGCGATCCGCGCGCACGCAGAACCTTGAAAACAGATGCTAATGAATTTATTATATGAAGGTGCAGTGTCGTCCGACCCGTGGCGCGGCCATGCAACAAGTTGTATCTATTCTTAGGGATGCACCCGACATTATGGCCTTCACTTTACGAAAGAAGGGCGCGGCATTGCTCTCTTTGGTTTTTAGTGTCACGATGTTTTTCTTTATGGATTTGGGTGCTTTGCGCTAGTTTCATCTAGCGAAATGTGAGTCAAATAGAAAGTTATTGCTCCATACCGTTCTCCAGCGGACAAACACAATGCTAGCTAGTGTCGCTATAATCTTGACCTACGTTTACTTCCGAATTCTTTGAGAATCTAGAATCTGACACACATTCCCATTTTCTATGAGAGATTTGTTCGTCCGGGTACCCTCCGGAACACTTGATACATACATGGCTTGGCCAATCTCATCTTACAACAAGCGCGATGAGTAATGCAAATGAAAGTGAACAGCGTGTTCTAAAAATATTGCAGTTATTGTTCATAAACGCTATAAATAGCGCGCACCCTGTTCGGTGCGAAACCCCCTCCGGTACCGAAGGCAATGAAGGCGTTTTTCCTCACCCCCTCGTAAAAATGGCCCGCACGAATTATGTTTTAATCTTCTCCGAAGGGATCGTGCGTTTGCAAGGTAACAGAGGGCGTCGATCGAAACTATTCGGGATGTAAATAGAATATTAATAAAAGGGGGGTAACTCACTCGAGGATTGAATCATATTTGGATGCGGATTCTGTTATGGATGTATCAATTAATTTCGACCTAATTCGAAACTCTTTTCTTTCATTTTAGAGTTATTTCGTAACGGATTATGATCCCACCATCGAAGACTCGTACACGAAACAGTGCGTCATCGATGACACGCCTGCCAAACTTGACAGTGAGTTGTGAACGTTTACTCAAGAGTGAAGGGATTCGTTTCGATACTAACTCCAAATCCCACTCTTCCAACAGTCCTCGACACGGCCGGTCAGGAAGAGTTCAGTGCGATGCGCGAGCAGTACATGCGGTCCGGCGAGGGTTTCCTGCTCGTGTTCGCCGTGACCGATCACGCCAGCTTCGACGAGATCTACAAGTTCCACAAGCAAATACTGCGGGTGAAGGACCGCGACGAGTTCCCGATGCTGATGGTCGGCAACAAGTCCGATCTCGAGCACCAGCGGGTCGTTTCCCTGGAGGAAGCACAGCAGCTCAGCCGGCAGCTCAAAATTCCTTACATCGAGTGCAGCGCCAAGCTGCGCATTAACGTCGACCAGGCGTTCCACGAGCTTGTCCGGGTGGTGCGAAAGTTCCAGCTGTCCGAGCGACCGCTCGTCGACGAGAAGGGCAAGCGAAAGAACAGGAAAAAGTGCTGTATCCTGTAATGCACCACCACCACAGTCTCGTCGTCCACGCGCAACACTTGCTATTGAATTCCTCACCCTGGAACTGGCTATTTCAATGAGGGAGTGTTCGCGTTCAGAATCGTGCAACATCATGTATGTGCTTCTTCTATGTTCTAAATCGTAGTTTACGGAACAAAGCAAATCATCGCCTTCCACATAACGGTGTACTCGAAGCAAAGTCCCCTACTAATTCATGTTTTAGCGTCTAACCGACTAAACTAGTATGGGCGGGTACACGATATACGCGCGATACGATGTTTCAAGTGCCAAAGTGGCCCCCACGTCCTGCTGTGAGCGGGTCATTTATGTGTCTTTGTTCAATTTGTTACACTCACGGCACAGTAGCAGAATGACTAATCAAACTTACACATTTCACTCACTCGGCCGATACTACTGCCATCGAATGTCACCTGTTATACCATTAGGTCGGGCATGCAAGCAAAGTTAAGTTGTTGATTTAATCGCTTTGCTTCGGAAGCGCACGCCATCCCGTTTGTGCCATAAAGGAGATGCCATAATCGGACGATAGCGTTACACAGATGGACGAAACAGAACAATGCACGATAAAATTGAGGAGTGCAATCGATTTTTACGGTCGTGAAGTGTAATTATGCTTTTATAATTACTTCACAGGACCTTTTATGCTATGGGTATACCGATTGTGGTCCCGCAAAACTGATTTCACAAGAGATTTCTTAATTGAACACTATTTATGTTACAATACACTTTTTTAGTCGTTGGCATCTGTTTGTAACGAGGAACAATAAGTAACTGGGAAGTGAGTGCAGTTTACAGCACTACACACATACACAGAGCGGCGTATGCGTGGCAACTCAGCGTATATCATTTACGAATTTGAACCGCACGAGAAAGGCGGTTGGACATATTTAAATACAAACTATCGCAAGACTTTGTAGTTAGGGTAAGTGTTAATATTTTACAAACAAGTGACTGTGAGCGTACTTCACAACGGAAGGCAGGTTTGCGGCACATATACAAACGAGGGTGGCACAAGTTTTTAGCTGTAGAAACAACGATCTAATCAAAGCGCAAGGCGAACACTCACACACACCGCGAAAGGTAGTCCCAGTTGAAGCAACTAAAGGAGAAGTGCGTGTCGACGTGGAAGATGGCGGCACTGGCAGCTGATCCGGTGGTACTTGTTAGTGAATTAATCTAAACAATAATGCATAACGCTCTAGCCAGGCAGCCAACAGAAACAGTGTCTATTAACCAAAATAATAACGAAACGTTAATGATTAGCTTTTAATGTGCTTCGACAATTCGGCCGTGGTAGGAAATGAAACGCAAGCTACGCGCACAAGGAGGCAACAATCCTTCAAACGCACGCATACACGAACGATCACGGGTATTGATTTCACCGTTATTATGCTTTCAAATCGTTTTAAAACTTCACGATGTAGAGTCGCACAACACTCTACTCGACTTTATGCCGTGCACGGGGGATTTTATTTCTTTTTTAAGTTTTTTTTGTCATCCTCACACACGAGTTCCAGCGAGCGACGAATACACAACCGGCGTGGGATCAATATTTGCCAGCAGGTCCTTTCGCTATTTGTTCTGCTTTCTTGAGATTGGCCAAAACCGGCCAATGATCTTACTGCGCTACTGAGTTGGCGGTCGTTAGGCTTCCTCCAGAGAACCGAATGATCAATTTCTTCCACAAGCTAGCGTAGGTGTGTTTGGTAGATTTTTAAAGCACTGTATACCCCGTAAAGCGTCTCGCTAAAGGTTAACTGGTTTGGAATGTGTTATCCGCGAAGGTAAATCTTCACATGTCTATGGATTATAAAGTCTCAGGCGATATAAAAAATAAAAAATAGCTAAAATTAACGCAAATAATTGGATGATTTCTTTGCAAAGACAAAGATATGTAAAGATATATAGGGATATGCCAAGATAGTATAATGAAATCATCATTCCAATTTGTTATTGTTGTAAAATGCTTTGATTTTACCTTCCACAGTAAAACAAACTTTGCTACGCACTGTGGAAACTAGGCTGCATCTCTGCATTCGGAGCTTTTCATGCAAAAAGCATCAAAACAACACGAGCGAGCGAACGAACGAACCGCTGCAAAAGCTCCGTCTCTACAACACCAACCAAACCCAACAACAACAGCAATCAAAACAATTGGAAAAAATTGTTGTAAAATGCTTTGATTTTACCTTCCACAGTAAAACAAACTTTGCTACGCACTGTGGAAACTAGGCTGCATCTCTGCGTTCGGAGCTTTTCATGCAAAAAGCATCAAAACAACACGAGCGAGCGAAGGAACGAACCGCTGCAAAAGCTCCGTCTCTACAACACCAACCAAACCCAACAACAACAGCAATCAAAACAATTGGAAAACGCTTCAGACGACCACACGGAACAGGCGAGTGTAGTATTGTAGTGAAGTTGTTTCGATAGAAAGGTTAATTTGTGCTGGAAATAATTTGATTGCCTGGTTGCGAAACCTTACAACAGTTGCTTCGGAGGTTCTGTTTGTCAATGTCAGCTTGAAGTTTGTTTTTGTTTACGTTTTCCAAAGCAAACAAACCAAATGGTAACCCGCAAATCTGCGGAATTTCGATGGAGTCCCGAAAGTCAACGATACAAAATTTAAGTTCTTTCATAGATGAGTGCGAGTGTAGATTAAATAATATTTTGGATAACCTGGGATGGAGCAAAGAAAGCGTTCGTCTATCGGTAAGCTAGGCAGCGTAGCCTACTTGTATCGTTCAGTACTGATGCAAATTTCGTTTCCAGGATTTCATCAAAAAAGACGTTGAAAGTGTAGGAACCGACAAACCGACAAACGATGCGGACACGTTTCCTCCTTCATTTCAGGCCGCGGACAGCACTTGTTCGATTAAATTGGGTACGTACTATACAGCAGATCAAGCCACTTCGGTAGTATTAATTGCACTTTTCATTTGATACTTAGATAACATAACCCAAGCAGAAGCGATACTGGAGGAAGTGTACAGCAATCCTTCCTTTGAGTTAGGAGTGTCATTCGAGGAATTAACTACTCGCAACCCTCCTTCCAGCCTCGAAGATCTTCAAGTCAATTTTACACGCGAGGAACGTCTTGCCCTGTACAATCATGCGCTGAAAAACACAACCAAACCGCCAGAGGTGCCAGAAGTTAAGATAAGGTAAGTAAATGTAGATATGCAACTTCATCATTTTAATCTTCTTTTTCCGGTGTAACACTTTAGATACAAGCGTGATGAGCGATCGGAAGCGAAAGCCACATCATTGGCGGAAATAGCAGCGATCGAAAGGGACGCACGGCGACGAAATCCTAAGCATCGGGTGTCCAGAAATCCACTCACATACAACGAGCAATTAAAACAGTTAATTCAGCTTCAAACCGAAGCTTTGACTAACCACATCCAGCAATCTACTGAACAACCGCAAACAAGCAGCAGCCACCCGAACAAAGAGTCGAAACGCACACGTAAATCTCGCTCCCGATCGGTAGATTCAGACCGTCGAACGAATCGGAAGAAAAAACGACACCGGAGCCGTTCCCGGGAACGATCGAATTCCGACGACCGGAAGCACCGCAAGTCGCACCACAAGAAACACAAGAAAAAGCACGATCGGTAACGCCCTCCTTTATTCGCTATATTCCCCGATACAAAGGCACGCGTTGGTGCCACCGAACCCGAACGAGTTTTTCAGCGCAATTCGACGGCCACGCTTGCCGCCGTCCCACGGTTCCGCTTTGTTGGCAATGTAGTTCAAGCCGGCCATATCGTCCGTTACTTTATGCAAATTTACCGTAGGCGGAATCACACCGCTTCGACAGGCTTGCACCACGAACAGTGCCTCCAAATTTCCCGCCGCACCCAGTAGGTGTCCGTGGGCACCTTTCGTCGACGAAACCGCAACCGTCTGCGCGTGCTCCCCGAAAAGTGTCCTTATCGAGCGTGCCTCTATTGCGTCGCCGATCGGGGTGGATGTGGCATGTGCGTTCACGTACCCGACGTCTGCCACGCCGACTCCCGCATCGTTCAGTGCTCTGCGCATGGCCAGCAGTGCCCCCGTTCCATCTTCGCGCGGGGCCGTTAGATGGGACGCATCGCCGGACAATCCGTACCCGAGTATCTCACCGTAAATGGGCACGCCACGGCTTTTCGCATGTTCCAATTCTTCGAGCACGAATATCGCAGATCCTTCACCCATGACGAATCCATCATGTCGTTGAACGCCGTGCTCAGCGCTCGCAACCGGCAGAACCCGGCAATGCCGAGCGGACTGATGCAAGCCTCCGCTCCACCGCACACCATCACATCCGCATCGCCGTGCTGGATGAAGCGAAAGGCATCTCCCAATGCATGGGCACCCGTGGCACAAGCCGTGGAAACGGCGTGATTAGGTCCCCGAAAGCCATACCGAATGCTAAGCTGTCCGGCCGGCATATTGGGCAGGATGCGCGGAACAAAGAAGGGACTGACGCGATTGTATCCTTTCTTGAGCGCTTCGTTCGTCTCACAGATGTCCATCAGGTCGACCATGCCCATGCCGATAGCGACACCGGTACGCTGGCAGGATTGTTCATCGTCGTGCGGTGGTGTCCAGGCGGCCGCCGTCAGTGCCTCCTTGGCAGCGATCAGCGCAAACGCGGTAGCCCGAGCCATGGTTTTCAGTTCCGTTTTCGAGAAGCACTGCTCCAAATCGATATCGTTCTTATCGATCGTAGCCGCTACACGGCACGGTAGCTTGTCGTACATGTCTCCGGACAGTCGACCGATCTTCGATTGACCGGTGAGAATCGTTCGCCAAGCCGCTTCCACATTGCAGCCGACCGGTGAAACCACTCCGAGGCCTGTGACTACCACACGACGACGATCCGGGCTCGAATGCGTCGATCGGGACTGATGAAGTTGTCGGAGTAGAAACGATAGGCTCTTTTGAGCACGTAGAAAACAATAACTGTTGCTAGTGAGACCCATTACTGCTGTCGGCTCTGGGATGTAGGATGGAACACTTTTAGGAGATTACGCATCGATAGGATGTTTAGATAGCGTGACAGGTGGTATCGGTTTCAATGAAATTTAATAAATAAACTTAGCAGATTTGCTCAATTTGAAACTAGTATAAAACAACGATTATCTGATATTGATACATAATCATCCTACAAGCAAAAATGTACCAAAAACAAAACAATTTTGCTTTGATAAGCAATATCGTTAATCTAAACATTCGTCAAGTTTCGTTCGTCAAGTGTTGCCAAAGTGACAGGCTGTTGTTGTCATTCCACAAAAGCCGCATGTGGTGGTTTGTTTATCAACTTCAGAAACGTTGCTGGAGCAAATTCAACATCTTGCGCGGCGGTCTGTTTGTGTATAATAACTAGCAAAAATGAGTAGGAAACGAAAGTTAAACACCAGGGACTCGGAGGAACGCGAAGTGCATTTCGATCTTCCGGCAAAACACATGAACACCAGCCACATCAGGGCCAACGAGCGTCAGCTGATTATTGTGCTGGAAGGCGCGCAACTCGAATCGGTGAAGGTAAGGTGCACGCGAACGCACGGCTAGGTTCCTTCCGGCACTGATTCCATTCTCTCCGTAGGTTGGGCAAGCCTTCGAGCTGCTGAATTGTGACGACCATCTAAATATTCTCAAGCGAAACAACCGCGATCCGGGAAGCTGTCGACCAGACATAACGCACCAATCGCTGTTGATGCTGATGGACTCGCCATTGAACCGGGCGGGACTGTTGCAGGTTTTCGTCAAAACCGAAAAGAATGTCCTGATCGCAATCGATCCGCAAACTAGAATACCTCGCACGTTCAAACGATTCGCGGGTCTTATGGGTATGTTGGATCGATGCCATTCATATGCTTGATGCATCATGTGTGTATGTTTTTTTTTGACTGTTGCAGGTTTTCGTCAAAACCGAAAAGAATGTCCTGATCGCAATCGATCCGCAAACTAGAATACCTCGCACGTTCAAACGATTCGCGGGTCTTATGGGTATGTTGGATCGATGCCATTCATATGCTTGATGCATCATGTGTGTATGTTTTTTTTTACAGTGCAACTACTTCATAAGTTCTCGATAAAGGCTGCCGATACGCAGAAGAAACTGATGAGAATAGTGAAAAATCCTATCACCAACCACCTGCCCGTGGGCTGCCGTAAGCTGGCGATGTCGTTCAGCGCTAAAGAGGTGAAGAACGCCAAGGAGCTGGTGCCGGAGGGTAAGGAGCCAATCGCGTTGGTCATTGGAGCTTTCGCGCACGGAAATCTGAATTTGGACTACACCGAGGATGTGGTGTCGATCAGTAATTATCCGTTATCCGCCGCACTAGCATGTACGAAGCTGTGTTCAGCGTTCGAGGAGGTGTGGGGCATAATTTAAAGCAATGCAATAAACAATTAAACTGCCGTACATACCTATCCGCTCGGTATGGTGATGTAATATTGAATGCAATGTATACGTTTTCACTGTAATGTCTACCGCTGAAGGCAGCATAGGAACGAGCTACCTTTCAGATTTTAATTTTAAAACGAACCAAAACGGTAATTGATCAGATACAGAAGGGCATTTTTCTTCATTTATCATTTGAAAATTAAGATAATTATTAGTCATAAGCTTCCAAATTACTATAAGTAATTTTATACCATCAATGCATGTTTATTACCTGTATTGTCCTGTTCATACTGTATTACCAGCAATATATTTATAAATTAAATGTAATTTATGAATCATGAAAGTTTTCACTTTTGAATTTCCATACAAACATTCCTAGATAAATACGCGTATTTATCCGGCCGAAAGAAATTGGTACAAATTTGAGCCAATAAAGTGATTTCAACGTGGAGCATTCCACCTGACAGTTCCAGCATGCAGCAAAGTTTTTGAACATCTGACAGCGCCCCGCATGAAACAATGGGCGCTTGTGTCAAAGTCAGCAGAAAAGAAGGAAACCCAGCATTATTCCATTTCCGTCTCTCGGATCGTGACTAACTTACTTCGCAGAAAAAAGACTGGTGAAACTTTCGATGTCTCTTTAACGGCACGCAGATAATCCTAAAACGGTGAATATCGTTCGAGGCAGGATTTGAGGGATGAGATGAGCTTTTATGAGCAGACAATACAATCGGGCCTCGCGGGACGAGTGTGCGGATGTTGGTAGAAAAGCGTAGAAAAAAGCGACGTACGGATAGCGAAAACCTTGAAACTTCCGTCGCTCCTAGTGCTAATGAAAACGAGGAGCTAGCTCAATACGCTCGCCTCCGCCCCGTCATCCAACCCCTTCCCGTTGCAAGTGTACGATTTTGTGCAATAGTGTTTACGCCTCCAAAATCGAAACCACCCCTCAACTTCGAGCGTTTGATTAAATAAAAGATCCGAATCTTGGAAGAGATTGCCTAAGCAAAACAAGGCTTTTCGCTGTGTTTCCTTCTTCTCTGATTCCCGGGGTGAACGAATACGAGTCAAGCAAAAAAAAAACAAATCGCAGTGCATTTCGTTTCACCAGAGGAAGATGTCGGCCGTCGTTCGAAAGGAAGTGGGTGCTTCTTCCGCTTTCTAAAAAATCGACGGAGCAACCCTCGGA
>KZ067230.1:4400-14828 GCA_002091845.1 Anopheles cracens | reverse complement strand
GTTGAAGGTTGGCTATCATCGCGGCGGTTTTGTCTGGTCTGCTGCTGCTGCTGCTGGCCTCCACTGGTGTGAGGTGTTTCGTGAGAGTTCACTTCCGATCCCGCGGATGGATGTGTGTGCGTGTGTGTGTGTTCTGTCTCTTTCGTTTTGTCGAATGAGCTCGTGCGTGTGTGTGTGTGCCGTGAAGAAAATCCAATTCCACCGAGTATCTGTGCGCGGCGAAGCGTTAGAGAGATGATGGTGGCTTGCAAACGACAAAAAGGGGCAATGGAACGTTCTAGATTTATTCCTTCGAAAAAAGGACGGCTCCTGGTGGCTCCTCCTGGGGGATATTCATGGACTTTCGGAACAAATAGGAGGCTATAAAAAATTGTGTGTTTTTTAATGGCTGGAGGTCTTGCAACAGTAGAGATGGCAACATTGCAAGGATTAGATCATAGCGATTAGATTTTAAAATCATTGTGACATTTCGGTACCAAAGTAAAGCACGAAAGCACACAATAAGACTATGAAATTACCCATTATAACAAGATGCGCTTTGATGGGAGTATTCCATTGTTAGGTTGCTCGTAAGATAGCTCATTGCAAATGTTTACTTACTTCCTCACCTCAAACACTTCTATTTCAATCCCTGCCATCACCGCGGCAAACGACAAGTTTGGAATCTTATCATCAATATCTAACCATGTATCCTTTTCTGCTGCCCTCTCCTTCGATAGGTTTCTGCAAAACTGTTCGGCGTTTGTGATGGTACTCAGCTGACTGGACAGCCATCCTTGAAACCTTAAACGGTACGTATCTTGGGTAATGTAGCACCAACTCCCGCGGTGATGATAGATATCCCTACACACACATGCAAACATTCACACCACATTTTCGATAACAAACGTGCCCCCTGCGGTACTAAAGTGAGGTTAGCGCTAAGGTAACTCCTGCGTAAAACGTATTGCGCTGTTAAACCCGAGTGTAGATTTAAACGGAAAAGCAAGCTACGGCGAAAAGAAGGTTAAATAAGTGGGAAGATGATAAAGATGCAGTGAACATGGTTGCTACCGCACACAGACACACGCGCATTGCAGAGAGCCTGGAATGATCCCCATCCCATTCATTCCTCCCGTGGAAACGACCACAACGGAGGCTACGACGATGCACTTTGCGGAAGTGTACCACAATCGCGTTGACTCACACTCCAGCGTGAACCAACGACCGGCTTTACAAGGTCCGCGCCCGGTTGATGGGAGTTGAGCGCCGCCGCCGCCTCGATGAGACGAGCTGACGGGCAATGAGCTAACCAAACAGACACTGGGCCGGTGTGCGGTGGACGGGCGGGGTGGTTCGTATGTCTGGTGGCTTGCAAACGGCGGGGTCCAATCGGGTCCTGGCGCAAATGTACCGAAAAACCGTACAGGTCGATTTGTGGGATAGAGTGAGAGAGCGAGCGTGCGAGTATGTACACACACACACACCTACGAATACGCGGTCGAAGAAGACGCTGAAACGCGCCGAGCAAAGGAAGCAGCGTGCGTGATGCTGGCGCCGCTCTTCGAAAAAAGGACGGCTCCTGGTGGCTCCTCCTGGGGGATATTCATGGACTTTCGGAACAAATAGGAGGCTATAAAAAAAGACGCTTGTGGCACAACTGTTGTATGCCTTGAGGAAAAGGATGAAAATAATCAAGGCGCTTCTTCTCCGATGTCATAGAAAGAGATGTCTGCAGTTTAGGACATTTGTTGTGTGTATACGTGCCTGAGAGTAAAAGAAGTAGAGCGAAAGACACAACGAAGTAGAGAAGGTGACATGGGAAAGAAGCGCGAATAAAGTAGCTTGGTTTTTTTTTCGCCACCGCCTGTGTGCTACGCAAGAGAAGAGACACGATGACACCAATACATCGCAACCCACACCATGAGCGGGCAAAAAGCGCGGATGACGTAAATATGACGTACCCTTCGTCGACGGCAGTGTAGTGGTGGTGGTGCAGTGTATCGCGCGCTTGCAGCGAACCGGACCCGTTGTAGATGGCGGCAGTAGTAGTGGTGCAGCCGGGGTCCGCGACTGCAACGGTACGAAAATGTTGGTTTTTTCCCTTTCGAACAGCGCGAGCGCGTAAGTGTATGTGTGTGCGTGAGAGAGCAGGCGACGTTATAGCTAAGAAAAAGACGCTACGCCTGCTGCTGCTACCCGCCTTGGATTGTGGTGTGTGCTGCTTCGGACAGCGACGGACGGAGGAAAAGTTTTACGCGACCGAAATTGTGCGTTTTCCGCGTGAAATGTAGACCGCAGGCAGTGGAAATTGTGTGCAAAGTGTTGTTCGTGCTGCGTGCGTGTGGCGTGCGGTGAAGTACGGATGATTCCTGCATCCGAATGGTGATTAAACTGCAACTATTGGGTTAGGATCTTGACCTTGAGTGTACGTTGATCTTTCGCGTTCGCGGCCTTTTGCAGGAAGTGGAGTGTGTGTACGCGGTTATTCTCGGTTGGTGGGCCTATTTTCTCCCACTCACACGCTACTCCACACGCACACGGGGTGATTGTGTCGCCTTCGCTTTGTGTGTCGCGTCGTAGTAGGTGCCATTGGTGTGCTACCTGCAGTGTGTGTGTGTGTGCGTTCTTAGCGTTTGTAGCCGCTGGTGGTGGCGCACAAACGGTGTGTTGACGGTGTCGCAGCTGCGAAATTGCGCGCCCGTTTGCCGTCTACCTTTTGCGGTGTTATTCATCGGCTATTTATTTCCGCGGCGTGCGACACCGTCCATCGTGACAGGTTTTATAAGTGCCATTGAAGGAAAAGGGGAAGAAGAATAGAACTGTACGGTTGCATCTGTGTGCGAAGTATCTACCTGGTGTCGCGTGGTGTGGTATCTGGCTGGACGATCTCGAACGTCGTACCAAGATGTTGAAAAGAAGAAGTGCATGCGAAGAATCAGCGCGCGTATTTGTGTCTGTGTGTGTGAGTGTGCTATGTGGTACTCGCGGAAGCAAACATTTCCTAATAACGCATGAACTGTGATAATCCTTGACTTCTCCATGAAAGGCGCTTAATTATGATCTCACTGATGGATCCACCATTCAAGTATTCAAGCACGTACTATTTACGAACGCATTGCACTGAGCTCTGAAACATTCTTCCAGCGTCGTTGCTAGGCATTGTATATCCTGTGTGCTATCACTTGTCGTCCTGCAAGTTAAGCAACTAGTATCGCTTAGAAAGGTCTTAGCATGCGTAAACCTTCGACTGGTGCTGCTGGGTCGTTTGTTATGAAAAATGTGGAATGAAAACTACTATGATCTATGCGCTAACGAGGAATTCGGTTTCAGGCTTAGTCCCGACACTATGCAACAAGGATCAGGATCAAATACGCCTACTGTGGCACCGGTAAGTGTCAACTCCACAGACCTGCTCTGCTTGGTGGGAAAAGCGTTATTTGACTGTGAGCCGTGACTCTCATTGTGGTGTCTCCTCCACTCCTTCCCCCGCAGGCAAGCGTTCCACCCGCGGTGCCAGCTGCTCCTACAATCGACAGCATGGACGAGCCGCCGCCAAGGAACGAGCCCGCGGTGGAACCGGTGAATGGGATCGTGCAGCCGCTAGTAATGCCACCACCGGATCGCCCCGGGCGGCTAACGAATCAGCTTCATTTTCTGCTGCGCACGGTCATGAAGGCGGTGTGGAAGCATCAGTTTAGCTGGCCGTTCCAGCAGCCGGTCGACGCGAAAAAGCTCAACCTGCCCGACTACCACAAGATCATCAAGCAGCCGATGGATCTCGGCACGATCAAGAAGCGTCTGGAGAACAACTATTACTGGAGCAGCAAGGAGTGCATCACGGATTTTAACACGATGTTCACCAACTGCTACGTGTACAACAAACCGGGCGAGGACGTGGTGGTGATGGCCCAGACGCTCGAGAAGCTGTTCCTGACGAAGGTGTCGCTGATGCCGAAGGACGAAACCGAGATGGAGGTTCAGCAACCCAAGGGTGGAAAGAAGAAGCCCCGCACGTTGGCTCCGCCCGGTACACTGGTGGGCAACACGTCCGTCACGGGTGCGGCGGCGGCTGCCGGTGTAGCGCCGAACGCGGCCATCGTTGCCGGTGCGAATGCGGTTGCGGTGGCGGCCGCAGCAGCTGCAGCTGCCCGAGCACGCCCCGGTTCGGCACTCGGTGCCACCGTGTCGTCCAGTGTTCCCCCGCTCGGTGGTGCGGTACCGCCGGGCATGGGCGCCGCCTCGACCGTGACCAGCGCCGTACCGAGCGTTCCACCGATCGGGATCCTGCCGCCGCAGACGGTGCCCGGTAGCACAAACACCACCACCACGGCCGGACCGAACGCGTCGGCCGTAGCGGCACTGACGGCGGCAGCGGCGGCCGCAGCCGCCGCCAGCGCAGCACCGCACAACACCATGGGCAATCCGATCGGTGGCGGTGGTGCCGGCGGTGGCGGTGCGCCAGTGGTAAACAAAACGCCAGCCCCGGCCAATCCACCCTACATGGTGAACAGCAGCTCGCAGGGCGGCATGGAAACTGTTTTGCCTCCCCAGCAGCCGGCGAAGGTTAAAAAGGGCGTGAAGAGAAAGGCAGACACCACGACGCCAACCGCGACCGTGTTTGACCCGCACTATGGTACACCGATGGACTCAAGCGCGGCCAAAATTGCCACCAGGAGAGAGTCTGGACGACAGGTAAGAAAGGAAGCAAATTTTAAACAAATGTGATCTGTACTTATTATTTGCGTTTGTGAAATGCGCGCCCATTTCTTCCGCAGGATATTGTGCCCTATCAAACCTCCACCTACCCCATGTCGCCGATGACGCTCCAGGGAACGACGTCGTCGCAGTACCCGCCGAAGAACAAGGAGAAGCTGTCCGACGCGCTCAAGTCTTGCAACGAGATCCTGAAGGAGCTGTTCTCGAAGAAGCACTCCGGGTACGCTTGGCCGTTCTACAAGCCGGTCGACGCGGAGCTGCTCGGTCTGCACGACTACCACGATATTATCAAGAAACCGATGGACCTCGGTACGGTCAAGCGGAAGATGGACAACCGGGAGTACAAGTCGGCACCGGAGTTCGCGGCGGACGTGCGGCTAATATTCACCAACTGCTATAAGTACAACCCACCAGATCACGACGTGGTCGCGATGGGCCGGAAGTTGCAGGACGTGTTCGAGATGCGGCTCGCCAACATACCGGACGAACCGGTAAACAATGTCGCGCCGCACCACCACCCGGGCAAGGAGAGCGAACCGTCGTCGTCGAGCGAGTCGAACGACAGCGAGGACGAGAGCGAGTCGGACGAGGAGTGCGCGCAGAAGCTGAAGCTGCTCGAGAAGCAGCTGTTCGAGATGCAGGAGCGCATGCGCAAACTGACCGAGGAGGCGCTGCAGAAGAAGAAGCAGAAGAAAAAGTCCAAGGACAAGAAGAAACCGTCGGTGGCGGGTGGTGTTGGTGGTGGTGGCGGTGGCAGCGGCAGCGGTGCAGGTGATATTAAACCGGTCTTGGATCTCCACGCCGGTCTCGGCAGCATGCCGCACGGCCCCGGTAAGGCAATGCATCAGATGGCGGGCGTCATGGGGCAGGTGCCACCGATGGGTGGCGGTCCGGGGGCCGGGCCGCCGGTCATGCCGGCACCGGGTACGAAGGCGAAGGCCAAGGGACAGAGGGCACCGAAGGCGGCAGCTGGTGGTGGTGCCGCCGCCGGCGGTGGCGGTGGTGCTGGTGGTGCCGGGCCTAATGCACCTGCGAAGCGCGCCAAAAACGCGGGCGGTGCGGCAGGTACTAGCGCACCACGAGCACCCAACAAGAAGAAAGCGTCCCAGAATGTGTCCAACTTCGATTCGGAGGAGGAAGACACGGCCAAACCGATGTCGTACGACGAAAAGCGACAGCTGTCATTGGACATTAATAAGCTACCGGGTAAGTAGCGTGTGCTGACTTTACATTATGTTCTTCCCTGCACCGGTTTCGTATCACAAGAGAGAAGGATGTGGCGTTTGGCGGAACCTTTCTATGTCTCTCGTGCTTGTTATCATTGCGATATCTTTGTTCTCCCTTTTCCCTCCCCCGACAGGCGATTCCACCATCCTTTTTACATATAGCTATGAGAACTACACGCCGAGAACAGGGACTCCGAATGTGTAAGTGTTTATGCTTTTGTTTCGCATCTTTGTTCCTGCACAACAACTCGAACCGAGGTGGTGGCGGTGGTGATCGCGGCCATGGCAAAACAGCACTTTAAGTTACACATTTTTTCCTCGGGTCTAACCAGCGGCGATTAACGATTAATACACACCTGTATTAGTATTAGATGTGATCTCTTTATCGGTAGTGTTTATATCATGTTCATCCGTGTATACTTGCGCTGTCGTATGCATCTTTGTTTCTTATGCATCTGCTTCATACATCGTATGACCAAAGTGGCTATATGAAAAAAGCGAAATATACACGGAAAACTTGCTACCATTCTGCCGCTACATTCCTGCGGGTAAGAGAGTATAAGGTAGATGTGATTTGTGATTTTATTCTCATTAGAGTTTATCCATTCCTCGGTGCCTAACCTTTTATCTATCGCTTCCGCCCGTTCGTGAATGTACATTTCAGTGTGATCTAGTGCCTATACTACATATCCGGAAATGCACTACTACACTACAAATTGCGTCGGTAAATACCGTAAATGTATAACCGTATTGTAAATGGATAACTGTCTTCTATAGTTTTCGCTCATATTTGCTTTGCTGCTGAAGATCGAAGTATCGAAGAATCAAAACTCAAATTCTATTTCTTTGTTCTAACTACACACGATCGAGGGTTCAAAATGAATCTCCGGTTTCGATGAATCATATATCTATTGTGCTCATTTCGTTTTTACTGCGATTTCCCTCACTTGCACAAGCATAATAATATGATGACGGCTTGAGTGGGGATGGGAAAAGGAATTTATACACACACGCAGCATATACTAAAAGAATGCTGGTACACTTGTTTTTATCATTTCATCCGTTCATCTACACAAAACTGGTAGAGGACAGTAGCGCAAATCAAGAGACAGAGGGCAACAACACGAGAAAACACTAGAAAGGAACACTTTAACTAACGATCGCGATCTTCAACCAATCTACTCGTCCTCTTCAAGAACAGTACCTGACGCGGTGCTCGCTCTGCTTCATTTCTTTTTATTAACAAGAACGGGTGGTTATTGATCTTCTCAAGTGGGGTTTCAAGTTGCCAAAAACCAACCGCTTATTTTTGGGAGCGCCTTTTCGGGCGCAATGGAAACAAAACCCGAAAGGAAAGAATACAAAAAAAAACCGCACACGTGCAACATACACACAATTACCGTATATAATTTCTTATCGTTAGTCTTAAGAGTGAATTATGACTGTAGCCCCCCATACACACACACATATTGAAGCCACCATCCTTTTTACATATAGCTATGAGAACTACACGCCGAGAACAGGGACTCCGAATGTGTAAGTGTTTATGCTTTTGTTTCGCATCTTTGTTCCTGCACAACAACTCGAACCGAGGTGGTGGCGGTGGTGATCGCGGCCATGGCAAAACAGCACTCTAAGTTACACATTTTTAATTTCAGCATATGCTGACGGACGACGACACGCAAAACAAAACAACATCATGAGAAGCAAAATTTGAAAGTTTTTTTTCCTACATTTTACTAGTGCCATTTGCGTTTTTCATTTTTTGTTGTTTCGTAGGTAATATGTTTTTTCCGTTTGTTTGTTTGTTTGTTTGTTTGTTTGTTTGTTTGTTTGTTTGTTTGTTTGTTTGTTTGTTTGTTTGTTTGTTTGTTTGTTTGTTTGTTTGTTTGTTTGTTTGTTTGTTTGTTTGTTTGTTTGTTTGTTTGTTTGTTTGTTTGTTTGTTTGTTTGTTTGTTTGTTTGTTTGTTTGTTTGTTTGTTTGTTTGTTTGTTTGTTTGTTTGTTTGTTTGTTTGTTTGTTTGTTTGTTTGTTTGTTTGTTTGTTTGTTTGTTTGTTTGTTTGTTTGTTTGTTTGTTTGTTTGTTTGTTTGTTTGTTTGTTTGTTTGTTTGTTTGTTTGTTGCTGTTACTGTTGATTAGAAGAATTCGAATAACGTATATACTCACTGCTGACTCGGGCGATCCCGTATGAGATTGAACGAACTTCCCTCACTCCCGAGTAACCCCTTTCCTCTCCACGTAACTACTAGTAGTATGCGTTTTACACACCGAGACTGTTTGAACTTGATCAAATCAATTGTTTAAAAATGTTTGCATATTGCGCGTCCTGCGGCAAAATATGTTTAGCTATCCATTTTTGTTATCTGCTGCTGTTTGTTTTCCTTTTCTCGTTTTACCATTACGTTTTTGTGTGTGTGATCTACGTGTTTGTTTGCCCTTGCTCGATACGATATTATCCACACTGCAGTGACTTTTTACTCTACAATTACCCACTTCTTCCTATGTTGTGTATGTACTCTTGAACACGTGCGCGCGCGGTCATCAGAGAATGGGAAACCAAGAAAATTAGAACGGGTGGTTGTTGATCTTCTCAAGTGGGGTTTCAAGTTGCCAAAACCCAACCGCTTATTTTTGGGAGCGCCTTTTCGGGCGCAATGGAAACAAAACCCGAAAGGAAAGAATACAAAAAAAACCGCACACGTGCAACATACACACACATTACCGTATATAATTTCTTATCGTTAGTCTTAAGAGAAAAAAACATATTACCTACGAAACAACAAAAAATGAAAAACGCAAATGGCACTAGTAAAATGTAGGAAAAAAAACTTTCAAATTTTGCTTCTCATGATGTTGTTTTGTTTTGCGTGTCGTCGTCCGTCAGCATATGCTGAAATTGGTCTGATGGAAAGCGATTAGAAAAGAAAGTGTAACCAACAACAGAAAATCTTAACAACTGGCAGATAAAACGCGCGCGACATGTGAAGAAAGGAAGAGGAAGAAGGTTGAATTATATAATAAGCAACAAAAAAGGAAAAGAAAATGCGTAAAAAAAGAACAACAACAACAACACACACACCCACAACTAAAACTAAATGGAAAATCAAGCATTATAATCGTAAAACTTGAACTATAAAAAAGAAAAGAATATATATATAAGTAATAAAAATGGAAATGTAAAAATGCTACATAAAACTACTCTTTTCACTGTCGAGCGTCGGTGGTGGTGGTGGTGGTGGTGGTGGTGGTAGCGGAAGTGGTGGTGTTGGAAGTGGTGTTTGTGTTACTGGCACCAGCACTCGGTAGCATCTGCGATACCGCTGCCGTGGCCGGGTGTGTTGATGCGATGGCTGGAGCGGAGGACTGTGGAAATGGGGTATATGACAACGACGGGTAAGAAATGAAATAGACATGCGCTGTCCCGTGACAGTGTTGTGTGTTGAATGGAATCAAAACATATCCCGATCTCGGCCCTTGAGACGACATCGAAAAGTGAGTGTTGATTAATAGCCTAACCTGTCATGAACTCAAAGCTACTACTGAACGTAAGCTGCGCATGAATTCTTGAAGGACCTTGGCAAATGATGCGACAGCAGTGTTAAGCCCAATTATGTAATCTAGTTTTAGGTAAATATTTTAGAATAAGCTAGAACTCGAAAGATTTAGGAGATCCTACTTACAAATACTGCCTACTACATTATAGTTAACCGTGAACAAAGGTTTGTTATCTTGAGCAACAATAAAGTTATTCATTTTTCACAAAAAGTTAGAATGTCTCAAACACGGTGTTACTATTGAATACCATTATTATCAAAAGCACACATTTCAAAACTGTTTGTGTTAATAGTTCAAATTTGTTCTAACATCATGCCTTCGTTTTAAAACGTCGCACACACTGCCCTGGCAAAACACTGCCAAGGCAAACACATTCTTATGGACTTCTTATCACACAATTTTACTTAACGTAGTGGTACACCATACTTACAGCATTCGTCGCGTTCGTTCCTGCAGCACCACCTACCATCGGCGAAGACGAGTCCTTCTTTTTCTTACGCGGTGGTCGCCCTCCAGTTTCTACAACACAACAATAAAAGCGTTCCAGTGAGATATTCCCAGATAAGCGAATGATCCAACGGTTATGGACAATTCTGTAATCGGTTTTTTATGCTTTGCTTCCTCCGCGGCTATAAATACCTGGTGTCCTGCCCCGGTACATTCTTCAACAAATTTCTCGTCAGATGAATGCGCGGTAGTGATGAAATGCATGCGAAAGTATAACCAGAACCAACCTGAGCAGCCAACAAATCCAACATCCAACAAGTGAGAAGTGATCGAGAGGGACCGAGAGAGTGTGGGGGAAGAGATGAATCGAATCGCAACCAGTGGACTTTGGAAACAAACCCAAACCGTTCTTTACGGCGCGTTACAACAAACGCTAGCAGTAGTAGCAGTAGTTCGACAACGCTAGCAGAACCGCTTGTTGCACGAAACGAACTCACGACG
>KZ067227.1:90860-100938 GCA_002091845.1 Anopheles cracens | reverse complement strand
GTGTGTGTGTGTGAGCGTGTGCTGCACCGACCCAGCGCTGATTAAGGTTATGGCTATGAAAATGAGCATCCCAGCGCCGCATCAAATTTGGGCTCCGCACCGGGCACCGACTTTATCCCGATCGAGCCGGCGCAGCCGGGTGGGTGGGCGTAAGTGTGTGCACTTTAATTGACACAACCATAACCTCAATTTGTTTGTCAAATTAAAACATTAGCCAGTGTTTTTGCCCTCCCACCCGCAGGCTGTGGTTTGTGGCTCCGTTTTTCGAGCCGGTGCCGACTTCGCTCGCCGGTTTCTTTGATTTCTCACGAGGGTTTTCTTGCGTTGATCGTTCTCTCTCTCTCTCACACACTCTCGCTCTGTGTCTGCGTTCGGTGGGAGCAGACCAATTGGATTCTGGTGCCCACTCCTCCTGCCTGGGGGGGGGGGGGGGGGGGGGCGGGCACTTTTCTTCGCGTCCCGGATCCACGCATCCGGCCGGAGGTGGTCGACACCGAATCGACGCAATCGAATCGAACCGGTCCCGAAAGACAGCCCCATTCCGCCGACCGTCAGCCGGGAACGAGACTATCGGGGCCACCGCCAGAGCGAGCGAGGTCTTTGACGTACGTGTGCGTGTGTGTGTGGGTGTGTGGGTGTGTTTGTGCTCTTACCCGAACCGTACAATTAATGCCCGAACGGGCCCTGGTGGGTGGGTGGGTGTCGGTTGTCAGCTTCCAATAAACAAACAAGCCCGTGCTCAACGAGCGAACCACCACCCACCGAGTGCACTCAATTGGCGATGAATTATGGAGCAGCGGCGGCGCTTTTCATAAGCCACCGGGCGCGGAACGGGGAATGGAAATGTGGGATAATATTCCCCCCGCCCTCCCTCAATCGAGCTGTGTTTGTCTGTGAGTGTGAGTCGCTGCGAACAATGTTTGGAGCTCTTCATTCGGTATGCAGAGCGCGCGAGCCACATTTTAAAGCGTTTGCATTTGAATTTGACTCTCACCGAGAAAAAAAATGAAGCGTTTCGCAACGGACAAATCATCTATCTAGGTTAGGCAGACGTTTCTGTTATTTTTCTCTATATTGCTCATTATTAAATTAACGATGAAAATCACTCCGCTTTCAATCAATCGGCAGCGTCGAAGCGAGGCAAAAACGAAAACCAGAAACCCGCTGCGGATGATGGTTCTGCAGCTTTATTAAAGCGTCATCAGCGGGCCCGGCGGCTGTCCGCAATCGGGCGGCGGTGACTTTTCCTGACGCGGTGCCCGACGACCCGAACCGGGTTAAACTCATCCGCTTGATTAACACTATTGTTGCCGGTGCAGCACAATCCCGGGGTTGATTTTATTGCGCCGCTCCGAATCGAAGCGACGGCCATGTCGCATGCCTCAGAATGGTCACCTAAATTGATCATAATCATCAATTCAATCGAAGGTGTGTGTGTGTGTTTTTGTATTGTAACATTTTCTTTAATGAGTTTCTTGTCATTAACACTATTCGTACTGCCATCATTATTATTTCTTCAGAAATTATTTCAAAACCATGACCATATCCTAATCGTGTGTGTCTATCGTTGTCAAATATTTTTTCTTTCAATCAACTCTATTTTTATCACACCCTGTGAAGGTTTGAAGGCAAACGGGAAGAGTAAGAAAAACGACAATCGCCAAAAACAAAACCCACCCGTCAGCCCAGTGCTCGCATTGTTTTGCCCGAAATTTCGACGTGACCTGAACCCATCACTTGCAAAACACAAACCGGCAGCCGACGTTTTTCGTGCCCGTTCGTTTCTTTCCGAGGGGGGGGGGGGGGGGATGGCTGAGAGGTTAATACTCGTAATCAATATCAATATTATCCTTTCATTTCGTTTGTTTTTGTTTGTTTTTTGTGTTCATTCTACTTTTTTTCTTTTTCTCTTTCTTCTTTTTTTTTCTTCTATTTTCAACTTATAACATAGTTTTAATTTATTTATTATTTATATTGTGAATCTTGTTTATGTACTTTTTCGTATATGTTTGATTGAACTGTTTTTGTATTAGTATTTTTGATGTTTTTCATTTCTCTCTCTCACACACTCTCGCTCTGTGTCTGCGTTCGGTGGGAGCAGACCAATTGGATTCTGGTGCCCACTCCTCCTGCCGTGCAGGCAGACTGCAAACCACAGCAGTAGCAGCCGCATTATGCCGGGGCCGCGATGGCACATATTTTGCGCTTGCAGTTTGCATTCCGGCTCGCAAACCGACGGCCCTTTCCCTGGCGCGATTCCGTGCTAATTAATTTTAGTAGATTACATTCGACCGCATTTAGCGCAACGGTGTGGCAACGGTGGAACAGTGACGGCACGAGACCGGCGGCACTAAATATAAGCACGCCGAGCTTCTTCTTCCACTTCTGGCCGATGCCGGCTTAGGGACTGGGTCGGGCACGGAGATGCGCGAGCGAGGGATGAATTAAATGCCGTGCTGCTTCCACTGGTGCGACGCTGAACGTGGCAGGACGGTTCGGAAAGCAGTGTGAGTTCTTCGGAAGTGAATTTTGCACCGTATCTCACTCCCTCCGACGACGGGCGATTCTGGACCAAGGGAACTCCCATGATAATGGAATGCATCTCTGTTCGCAGCATCCCTTACGTCGGTTGCGTTTCGTTGTGTGCTCTGCCCCGGTTGCGGAAGTGATTGGCAAATGGGTTCATACGCTGTTTAATTGTTTATTTTTAATTTGTTATGCTAGAGTCGTAGGAATGGGTTTAATGAAATATTATTGAAATATTTTATCATATTTTATCTGCTGTAGATTCTTCACTGATATTTTTCATAATCATAAAACGTAGTATAAGACATTCCACATGTTTTACTTTGTATGTAATGTAGTTTTTTGCTAAAGGTATTTTTACGACCCAAAATACACAGTAGGCGTCCGGAAATACTTTTTTGCTAATGTACACCAAAAGAAATACAACGTGCCTAACACGAACACTCACTTGTCAGTTCAAAAATCAATGAAACGATGCATGGTGAGCAATGTTGCATACTTTTAGGCGTAATTGACTACGATTAGCTTTCAGTGTGCTTATTTTATCTATTATTACCACAACAACACACACTTAGATCTGTTTATGATGTAGAAAGGAAGACAAAAATGTGGTTTAAATAAATTTTGAAAAAATACTTCTAATTATGAATTATAAATATGTAAAACATATATTCAAAAAAACATATAACATGTTTTTTCCCCATGAGTTAGATGTGTTAGAGTGATTTTCTCTTGTAAAGCTCTTTAAGTCTCCTAACTTTAATTGAGTGCAGCAAGAAGAAAAACACTCCCAAAAACACAACGCTTCATGCCGCATTCTTGGCATTTGTCGTCCTGGTGTGTGTGTGTGAGCGTGTGCTGCACCGACCCAGCGCTGATTAAGGTTATGGCTATGAAAATGAGCATCCCAGCGCCGCATCAAATTTGGGCTCCGCACCGGGCACCGACTTTATCCCGATCGAGCCGGCGCAGCCGGGTGGGTGGGCGTAAGTGTGTGCACTTTAATTGACACAACCATAACCTCAATTTGTTTGTCAAATTAAAACATTAGCCAGTGTTTTTGCCCTCCCACCCGCAGGCTGTGGTTTGTGGCTCCGTTTTTCGAGCCGGTGCCGACTTCGCTCGCCGGTTTCTTTGATTTCTCACGAGGGTTTTCTTGCGTTGATCGTTCTCTCTCTCTCTCACACACTCTCGCTCTGTGTCTGCGTTCGGTGGGAGCAGACCAATTGGATTCTGGTGCCCACTCCTCCTGCCATGCAGGCAGACTGCAAACCACAGCAGCAGCAGCCGCATTATGCCGGGGCCGCGATGGCACATATTTTGCGCTTGCAGTTTGCATTCCGGCTCGCAAACCGACGGCCCTTTCCCTGGCGCGATTCCGTGCTAATTAATTTTAGTAGATTACATTCGACCGCATTTAGCGCAACGGTGTGGCAACGGTGGAACAGTGACGGCACGAGACCGGCGGCACTAAATATAAGCACGCCGAGCTTCTTCTTCCACTTCTGGCCGATGCCGGCTTAGGGACTGGGTCGGGCACGGAGATGCGCGAGCGAGGGATGAATTAAATGCCGTGCTGCTTCCACTGGTGCGACGCTGAACGTGGCAGGACGGTTCGGAAAGCAGTGTGAGTTCTTCGGAAGTGAATTTTGCACCGTATCTCACTCCCTCCGACGACGGGCGATTCTGGACCAAGGGAACTCCCATGATAATGGAATGCATCTCTGTTCGCAGCATCCCTTACGTCGGTTGCGTTTCGTTGTGTGCTCTGCCCCGGTTGCGGAAGTGATTGGCAAATGGGTTCATACGCTGTTTAATTGTTTATTTTTAATTTGTTATGCTAGAGTCGTAGGAATGGGTTTAATGAAATATTATTGAAATATTTTATCATATTTTATCTGCTGTAGATTCTTCACTGATATTTTTCATAATCATAAAACGTAGTATAAGACATTCCACATGTTTTACTTTGTATGTAATGTAGTTTTTTGCTAAAGGTATTTTTACGACCCAAAATACACAGTAGGCGTCCGGAAATACTTTTTTGCTAATGTACACCAAAAGAAATACAACGTGCCTAACACGAACACTCACTTGTCAGTTCAAAAATCAATGAAACGATGCATGGTGAGCAATGTTGCATACTTTTAGGCGTAATTGACTACGATTAGCTTTCAGTGTGCTTATTTTATCTATTATTACCACAACAACACACACTTAGATCTGTTTATGATGTAGAAAGGAAGACAAAAATGTGGTTTAAATAAATTTTGAAAAAATACTTCTAATTATGAATTATAAATATGTAAAACATATATTCAAAAAAACATATAACATGTTTTTTCCCCATGAGTTAGATGTGTTAGAGTGATTTTCTCTTGTAAAGCTCTTTAAGTCTCCTAACTTTAATTGAGTGCAGCAAGAAGAAAAACACTCCCAAAAACACAACGCTTCATGCCGCATTCAAAAAAACATATAACATGTTTTTTCCCCATGAGTTAGATGTGTTAGAGTGATTTTCTCTTGTAAAGCTCTTTAAGTCTCCTAACTTTAATTGAGTGCAGCAAGAAGAAAAACACTCCCAAAAACACAACGCTTCATGCCGCATTCTTGGCATTTGTCGTCCTGGACTCTCCTTCTACGAACTGAGCCTGGGACCTCTCTTTCCCGACCAGGAACGCGTCAACCCAAAAACCACACATCCACAGCTCCGCTGGGAAGAAACACTCCAGACAGCGACGCAAATGTGCGGACCAAAGTACGAAAGTACGTCGCCACACCGTAGTGTTGGTATGTGACAGTGTGCAGACACCGAACACCACAGAATGTGTCCGAGATGGAAAAGAAACGAAGAGAGAGAGAGAGAGAGAGTTGGAAATAAAAACGAAGCGGAGCGGTTTTAAAGAAGGCACGGCGGCGGTGGCGGTGGTAAAGTTTTCCAAATTGTGTAAATGCGATAAAGGGCACGATGGAGGCGCCCGTGACCATGTACGGGCGCACAAATGCCGCCCGAGACGGAGAAAACGGCCCAGAAAGCCGAAAGACGAACCTCACCGGCCGGTCTTCATTTTGTGACCTAAAAATCTCCCAACTAACAAAAATAAGCCCCCCTCTTCAATGTGGCGTTTGTAGAACCCCGGGCCGACTGGAAGGATAATAAAGGCACACACGCTTCCTGCCGGCGTGTCCAGACAATGGCGTCCGGTACAGCCCGTGGAGACAGCCCCATTCCGCCGACCGTCAGCCGGGAACGAGACTATCGGGGCCACCGCCAGAGCGAGCGAGGTCTTTGACGTACGTGTGCGTGTGTGTGTGGGTGTGTGGGTGTGTTTGTGCTCTTACCCGAACCGTACAATTAATGCCCGAACGGGCCCTGGTGGGTGGGTGGGTGTCGGTTGTCAGCTTCCAATAAACAAACAAGCCCGTGCTCAACGAGCGAACCACCACCCACCGAGTGCACTCAATTGGCGATGAATTATGGAGCAGCGGCGGCGCTTTTCATAAGCCACCGGGCGCGGAACGGGGAATGGAAATGTGGGATAATATTCCCCCCGCCCTCCCTCAATCGAGCTGTGTTTGTCTGTGAGTGTGAGTCGCTGCGAACAATGTTTGGAGCTCTTCATTCGGTATGCAGAGCGCGCGAGCCACATTTTAAAGCGTTTGCATTTGAATTTGACTCTCACCGAGAAAAAAAATGAAGCGTTTCGCAACGGACAAATCATCTATCTAGGTTAGGCAGACGTTTCTGTTTTTTTTTCTCTATATTGCTCATTATTAAATTAACGATGAAAATCACTCCGCTTTCAATCAATCGGCAGCGTCGAAGCGAGGCAAAAACGAAAACCAGAAACCCGCTGCGGATGATGGTTCTGCAGCTTTATTAAAGCGTCATCAGCGGGCCCGGCGGCTGTCCGCAATCGGGCGGCGGTGACTTTTCCTGACGCGGTGCCCGACGACCCGAACCGGGTTAAACTCATCCGCTTGATTAACACTATTGTTGCCGGTGCAGCACAATCCCGGGGTTGATTTTATTGCGCCGCTCCGAATCGAAGCGACGGCCATGTCGCATGCCTCAGAATGGTCACCTAAATTGATCATAATCATCAATTCAATCGAAGGTGTGTGTGTGTGAGCGTGTGCTGCACCGACCCAGCGCTGATTAAGGTTATGGCTATGAAAATGAGCATCCCAGCGCCGCATCAAATTTGGGCTCCGCACCGGGCACCGACTTTATCCCGATCGAGCCGGCGCAGCCGGGTGGGTGGGCGTAAGTGTGTGCACTTTAATTGACACAACCATAACCTCAATTTGTTTGTCAAATTAAAACATTAGCCAGTGTTTTTGCCCTCCCACCCGCAGGCTGTGGTTTGTGGCTCCGTTTTTCGAGCCGGTGCCGACTTCGCTCGCCGGTTTCTTTGATTTCTCACGAGGGTTTTCTTGCGTTGATCGTTCTCTCTCTCTCTCACACACTCTCGCTCTGTGTCTGCGTTCGGTGGGAGCAGACCAATTGGATTCTGGTGCCCACTCCTCCTGCCATGCAGGCAGACTGCAAACCACAGCAGCAGCAGCCGCATTATGCCGGGGCCGCGATGGCACATATTTTGCGCTTGCAGTTTGCATTCCGGCTCGCAAACCGACGGCCCTTTCCCTGGCGCGATTCCGTGCTAATTAATTTTAGTAGATTACATTCGACCGCATTTAGCGCAACGGTGTGGCAACGGTGGAACAGTGACGGCACGAGACCGGCGGCACTAAATATAAGCACGCCGAGCTTCTTCTTCCACTTCTGGCCGATGCCGGCTTAGGGACTGGGTCGGGCACGGAGATGCGCGAGCGAGGGATGAATTAAATGCCGTGCTGCTTCCACTGGTGCGACGCTGAACGTGGCAGGACGGTTCGGAAAGCAGTGTGAGTTCTTCGGAAGTGAATTTTGCACCGTATCTCACTCCCTCCGACGACGGGCGATTCTGGACCAAGGGAACTCCCATGATAATGGAATGCATCTCTGTTCGCAGCATCCCTTACGTCGGTTGCGTTTCGTTGTGTGCTCTGCCCCGGTTGCGGAAGTGATTGGCAAATGGGTTCATACGCTGTTTAATTGTTTATTTTTAATTTGTTATGCTAGAGTCGTAGGAATGGGTTTAATGAAATATTATTGAAATATTTTATCATATTTTATCTGCTGTAGATTCTTCACTGATATTTTTCATAATCATAAAACGTAGTATAAGACATTCCACATGTTTTACTTTGTATGTAATGTAGTTTTTTGCTAAAGGTATTTTTACGACCCAAAATACACAGTAGGCGTCCGGAAATACTTTTTTGCTAATGTACACCAAAAGAAATACAACGTGCCTAACACGAACACTCACTTGTCAGTTCAAAAATCAATGAAACGATGCATGGTGAGCAATATTGCATACTTTTAGGCGTAATTGACTACGATTAGCTTTCAGTGTGCTTATTTTATCTATTATTACCACAACAACACACACTTAGATCTGTTTATGATGTAGAAAGGAAGACAAAAATGTGGTTTAAATAAATTTTGAAAAAATACTTCTAATTATGAATTATAAATATGTAAAACATATATTCAAAAAAACATATAACATGTTTTTTCCCCATGAGTTAGATGTGTTAGAGTGATTTTCTCTTGTAAAGCTCTTTAAGTCTCCTAACTTTAATTGAGTGCAGCAAGAAGAAAAACACTCCCAAAAACACAACGCTTCATGCCGCATTCTTGGCATTTGTCGTCCTGGACTCTCCTTCTACGAACTGAGCCTGGGACCTCTCTTTCCCGACCAGGAACGCGTCAACCCAAAAACCACACATCCACAGCTCCGCTGGGAAGAAACACTCCAGACAGCGACGTAAATGGGCGGACCAAAGTACGAAAGTACGTCGCCACACCGTAGTGTTGGTATGTGACAGTGTGCAGACACCGAACACCACAGAATGTGTCCGAGATGGAAAAGAAACGAAGAGAGAGAGAGAGAGAGAGTTGGAAATAAAAACGAAGCGGAGCGGTTTTAAAGAAGGCACGGCGGCGGTGGCGGTGGTAAAGTTTTCCAAATTGTGTAAATGCGATAAAGGGCACGATGGAGGCGCCCGTGACCATGTACGGGCGCACAAATGCCGCCCGAGACGGAGAAAACGGCCCAGAAAGCCGAAAGACGAACCTCACCGGCCGGTCTTCATTTTGTGACCTAAAAATCTCCCAACTAACAAAAATAAGCCCCCCTCTTCAATGTGGCGTTTGTAGAACCCCGGGCCGACTGGAAGGATAATAAAGGCACACACGCTTCCTGCCGGCGTGTCCAGACAATGGCGTCCGGTACAGCCCGTGGACAAAATATTACAATACTTAGCAGCAGACTTTAATTGCCGGATCGAGCCGGCCAGCTGCACGGGTGCATGTACCGGATTCGAAAAGCCCGCTTTAATGGGCGCTGTGGCGTTACAGTCCGGCTTACAACGCCCGCCTTTTTGCACCATTAACGAACTGTTATCCTCTGCCGGATGCCGGATGAAACCAGTGGTTTTAATTTTAACCTGTTTTTCTTCCCGTTTTGTTGGTTATTGCAGCAGCAAAAAAAAAATCCCCAAACGAGTTAAAGTCCACATAAGGCGGGTTATGAGTTGCAAGAAAAATAGTACACTCCCACCCACCAGCCCACACACACACACACGTGGTGGGAGTGGGAAAATGGAAATTTATTCCAGCGGGTCCGTCCACGCCAGCAACACACGACGGGGAAATGCGAAAAGCGAGGTTCAAAAGTTGAATGAAAAGTGTGAAAAATTAATCCTCGGGATAGATAATTTATGGTTCCTGGCGTCGTCACACGGCCGTCCTCGTCGTTGTCCCCGGGCGCCACGGACCCGGGCCCCCGATCGTGTTGGCGCTTTTGTGCAAATTAAGTTTCTGCTGCCTTCTACGCTTCCGCCGTTTCGATTGCGTTTGCGGCCCAGCCGGGCTTGGGCGTGGGGACAGTAGAATTTAGCATCTCGCCGATATCATCTAATTCTCCGGCGGAGATGGCACGGGCCACGGGTGTCCGGGAAAAATTCGACGCCAAAGTCGCCCCACCTTCCGGCGAGCAAGCGCGCCGTGAAATGGAATGGGAGCCACGATTTATGGGCAACTTTTGTTAATAGGCTCGGAAGAATTTAAATCAGATACTTACTGACAGTCACGAGCAGACACACGGCACACGTGCTGCCGGGGTCGCTTAAAGAGAACAGACACACATTAAACGCACTCGCTAGCCTCGCACGGTGGCTTTAAAGCCTATCGTTTACCCTGCTACAGCGTACTCCGCAGGCTCTTGTCACATTTCACGCTGCAAAAAGTATTACAACATATCAATCACGTTGAATATTGGAACGAGATTTTCCGGGTTCGCCCCCAACACCCGCATGGGTGTGTGAGTGCTTCTAACCAACAACACAAAAAAGAGCGGAGAAAAACGCCCATAATAGACCGACACGACGACCCACATGGTGCGCATGATAAGGCAGCTTCCAATCCATGCCGCATACGTGC
>KZ067227.1:72607-83020 GCA_002091845.1 Anopheles cracens | reverse complement strand
CTTTTGTTTGATTGTCAGCCATATTCAAGAGCATTCGGAGCGAAAAAAAGTTGAAGCATTCAAATGCACTTTAGGAGTGAGTTAAATATAGATGACCTAGGTGGAGCGATGCTGCTGCTGTTGCTCAGATTTAGTAAGGTTTGTACATATGATTCTTTTGATTATTTTAGATGAGTTAACATTTGGTAAACAATTTGAGCTGTTATTAGTCCAGTGTGATGTATGTTTTGAGATAAACATTGATTCGGGATGATCAAATATCAGAATGATGGATATTTTTGATTTCCGGAAATAGTGAAATAGTGATTGGAAACTTTGCGAGTAAGAAAATATACACAACCATGCAGAGAACATGTTTGGAACACGACCTGAAAACTTTGATATAAGAACATCACTTGTTATATTGCAAAAAATCAGTCCTTTTATTAATATGTATTTCTATTTTTAATTAATTTTGCTACCAAACACACAGACTTTGTGGCACATACTGTCACGACTCTGTTCGCAATACCTTTTTCGTCTTCTTCGTGCTCGAGAAATGGAACGGCAAATCCGGAAATGGAAAGTGAGATAATTGAACGAAAGCTTGGGCTTATCATTTCCCAAAACCGAGAACCCCCGCTTACGCGTATTTAAAGTGGAGTGTCATCTTTAAAACTAACCCCTCCCGTTAACTTCGCAATCGTACGATGATCCTCGGTTTCAGCGCCACCAAACCGAAGGAAAGTAACAGAGCGGTAGCAATGCAAGCGAAACGCGAAACCTGTCTGTGTGTGTGGCAAAGGAAGAGAAAATTGCTGACGCAAAGTAACACAAAACACAATATCCTACGAGAAGGTTGCAGCGAGGCGAAATGAGTTTTCTCAAATTACAAAAGATTCGTTGTAGGTTTTTTTTGTGTTGTGTTGTTCTCGGTGTGTGTGTTCCTTGCTGCGCTCATGTTTGGTTGTTGTTTGGCCTGGCGAAAGGACTGCCCAGGGGTCCGGTGATGTTGTTGGGTGCAGCGAACGGGGAATCACAACAAGCACGCTTTCGTGCTGCCATGCATTAACCGTCGCTTTCCCTTTGATTCGGAGCGTTCTTTTAACGTGTGTTTCCAACCCGTCTCACCACCACCACCACCGGGTTCTGCGCTGCGCTAAACGACGAGCAGTTACTTCTGGCCCTGTCCCGACAGCTTTTAATCCTTATTTAGGAATGTCTCACAGAGCGCTCTGGCTTGAAATTCCAATTTTCCGGCAGCGAAAGCGGGCAGCATCCTCTTCACATTCCGCACTGACCCGATCTGTGCAGATCGATCCGGAACCCGGCGCGCCGTGTTTGCTGGACCCTCGCTCGGCGTCGCGAACCGGTCCCCGGAACACGTGAGGTCGGGCGGTGTCCTCGTCAACCGAAAACAAGCTTCATATGTTGAGTCGTATTAAAAGCGTAACAGCTTGAAGCTATTTAATATTTATTTTTGCCCCGTTTCCTTGTCGGCGCTTGGGTTTCCGTTCTCGGAGAGGGGGTGGGAGCGATGTCAGTGAGCTCGTGTCGTTTTATAGGATTTTTATTTAGCATCCCGGAACCCGGCAGCTCCTCCACGGGACGGGTCTCCCGAGGTCTGACTCGAGGAATTGAGCGAGACGACTTTCCACCGCCGAAAGTTCCGATCTTTATCCAGTTAAAGAATTTTGAAGCCTCCGCGTGTTTGTGCGCGTGGAACGGAGAGCAACTTTTTGTTGTTCTCTCTTTCTCTCTCTCTCTCTCTCTCTCTTTCTAGTTCCTTTCCATGAGTTCCAGATTTTAGTAAAGGGCACTGACGTTTGCAGGGGTGCTTATGTAAATGCTCGAGTTGAGCGGGTTCTGGAGTAAATGTAGGGAAGGAAGTTTTTTTTTTCTTCTTTCTGTAAAAAACGAAAACATCCAAAGCTCACATGCTGTGCTTTGGATGAAACCGGATTTTTGGTGAACGTACCAGGCTCCCGTGCTAGTTTTCCGTTCCACTTAGCGCACTGTTACGAGTGTTAGACGTTGATGACGGTGGTACTGAAGAGTATTGGACACGGAGCCTTTTATGCTGAGCGGGAAAGAAGTGAGTGCAGCGCTAGGAAAATGTTTGCATTACGATACGATTCTTTAACTCATAGCTTTCGGTCGATTTGTACAGCACGTACAACAGTCTGAATCGATCAAACGTTATACGCAAGAAAGTTGACTAAAGCAACAAAATGAATATGTTTTGAAAAGTTATGTTTCTATAGCGGAAAATTATAGAAATGAACCAGTTTAAATGGAAAGTATTACAAGGAAAACAATCTTTAATAAGAATGTGAATATTATCTTGAAAAAGTGAAAGATCATCTTTACAAAAAACATTACTAATACATACCAAAACAGGTACTGAAGTGATACTAACACTTGTTCAGATAACCTGAACAATTAGTGTGACGAGTTTTTGGTTAATCACAGCGTGAAATATTCGTTAAAATTGCATAAAATCAGGCTCAATTTGCTTGAAAGTAGGCAATCCGCACAGTCAAATGCAGTCAATACAGTCTAAGTTTCCTCTCTAATAGGTTCAGTAAATCATGTTGAAAGCATTCTAAAGCATGCATTCTACATTACCAAACTCTGGTCACATATAAACCAAGAAACTTCAATAAACTCGTTAACGGTTAGTTTAGTATCAGTTTCTTAAGAATCTAAAGCTAGAACTAATTCTGCTAGACGAAAGGCAGATTGTGGGCACAGGGATGTCGATTTTTTGTTGTCAAGCTTGACGATCCCGGATAGAAGCTCGGCAATGGCTCGCAAGTCTCTCCGGCACAGGTGCACCGTCATGGAGCCAACCGTCATGAACGCTTAAAAAGAGGAGCGTTTTCAAGGGATAGAGGAATCGAGCAAAAAAGTTTGTGAAACTAACCTTAAAATAGGCTCTAACTTGGGAAGGAAGTAAATCCAAGGGATTTTCCCCACTATAGGGCACGGGCTTATCGGGGTTCTGTCAGTAAGGTGCATTTTACACCGTTACACCTTTCAGTTCTGACGGGTTTGGATGAAATTGTGTGAAGGTAATAGATTCGAGTATTGGGATACACAGTGTTTCCAAGAATTCTTTCGTATTTGTACGGTACTTTTATGCAATCGGTACAACTTGAAAATAACGATTTCAAGTCGGTAACCATAGTAACCACCAAGGTAATCACAGAATTAGTACTAGCAGAATTAGTTCTAGCTTTAGATTCTTAAGAAACTGATACTAAACTAACCGTTAACGAGTTTATTGAAGTTTCTTGGTTTATATGTGACCAGAGTTTGGTAATGTAGAATGCATGCTTTAGAATGCTTTCAACATGATTTACTGAACCTATTAGAGAGGAAACTTAGACTGTATTGACTGCATTTGACTGTGCGGATTGCCTACTTTCAAGCAAATTGAGCCTGATTTTATGCAATTTTAACGAATATTTCACGCTGTGATTAACCAAAAACTCGTCACACTAGTTGTTCAGGTTATCTGAACAAGTGTTAATATCACTTCAGTACCTGTTTTGGTATGTATTAGTAATGTTTTTTGTAAAGATGATCTTTCACTTTTTCAAGATAATATTCACATTCTTATTAAAGAATGTTTTCCTTGTAATACATTCCATTTAAACTGGTTCATTTCTATAATTTTCCGCTATAAAAACATAACTTTTCAAAACATATTCATGTTGTTGCTTTAGTTAACTTTCTTGCGAATAACGTTTGATCGATTCAGACTGTTGTACGTGCTGTACAAATCGACCGAAAGCTATGAGTTAAAGAATCGTATCGTAATGCAAACATTTTCCTAGCGCTGCACTCACTTCTTTCCCGCTCAGCATAAAAGGCTCCGTGTCCAATACTCTTCAGTACCACCGTCATCAACGTCTAACACTCGTAACAGTGCGCTAAGTGGAACGGAAAACTAGCACGGGAGCCTGGTACGTTCACCAAAAATCCGGTTTCATCCAAAGCACAGCATGTGAGCTTTGGATGTTTTCGTTTTTTACAGAAAGAAGAAAAAAAACTTCCTTCCCTACATTCACTCCAGAACCCGCTCAACTCGAGCATTTACATAAGCACCCCTGCAAACGTCAGTGCCCTTTACTAAAATCTGGAACTCATGGAAAGGAACTAGAAAGAGAGAGAGAGAAAGAGAAAGAGAGAACAACAAAAAGTTGCTCTCCGTTCCACGCGCACACACACGCGGAGGCTTCAAAATTCTTTAACTGGATAAAGATCGGAACTTTCGGCGGTGGAAAGTCGTCTCGCTCAATTCCTCGAGTCAGACCTCGGGAGACCCGTCCCGTGGAGGAGCTGCCGGGTTCCGGGATGCTAAATAAAAATCCTATAAAACGACACGAGCTCACTGACATCGCTCCCACCCCCTCTCCGAGAACGGAAACCCAAGCGCCGACAAGGAAACGGGGCAAAAATAAATATTAAATAGCTTCAAGCTGTTACGCTTTTAATACGACTCAACATATGAAGCTTGTTTTCGGTTGACGAGGACACCGCCCGACCTCACGTGTTCCGGGGACCGGTTCGCGACGCCGAGCGAGGGTCCAGCAAACACGGCGCGCCGGGTTCCGGATCGATCTGCACAGATCGGGTCAGTGCGGAATGTGAAGAGGATGCTGCCCGCTTTCGCTGCCGGAAAATTGGAATTTCAAGCCAGAGCGCTCTGTGAGACATTCCTAAATAAGGATTAAAAGCTGTCGGGACAGCGCCAGAAGTAACTGCTCGTCGTTTAGCGCAGCGCAGAACCCGGTGGTGGTGGTGGTGAGACGGGTTAGAAACACACGTTAAAAGAACGCTCCGAATCAAAGGGAAAGCAACGGTTAATGCATGGCGGCACGAAAGCGTGCTTGCTGTGATTCCCCGTTCGCTGCACCCAACAACATCACCGGACCCCTGGGCAGTCCTTTCGCCAGGCCAAACAACAACCAAACATGAGCGCAGCAAGAAACACACACACACCGAGAACAACACAACACAAAAAAAAACCTACAACGAATACTCCAGAACCCGCTCAACTCGAGCATTTACATAAGCACCCCTGCAAACGTCAGTGCCCTTTACTAAAATCTGGAACTCATGGAAAGGAACTAGAAAGAGAGAGAGAGAAAGAGAAAGAGAGAACAACAAAAAGTTGCTCTCCGTTCCACGCGCACACACACGCGGAGGCTTCAAAATTCTTTAACTGGATAAAGATCGGAACTTTCGGCGGTGGAAAGTCGTCTCGCTCAATTCCTCGAGTCAGACCTCGGGAGACCCGTCCCGTGGAGGAGCTGCCGGGTTCCGGGATGCTAAATAAAAATCCTATAAAACGACACGAGCTCACTGACATCGCTCCCACCCCCTCTCCGAGAACGGAAACCCAAGCGCCGACAAGGAAACGGGGCAAAAATAAATATTAAATAGCTTCAAGCTGTTACGCTTTTAATACGACTCAACATATGAAGCTTGTTTTCGGTTGACGAGGACACCGCCCGACCTCACGTGTTCCGGGGACCGGTTCGCGACGCCGAGCGAGGGTCCAGCAAACACGGCGCGCCGGGTTCCGGATCGATCTGCACAGATCGGGTCAGTGCGGAATGTGAAGAGGATGCTGCCCGCTTTCGCTGCCGGAAAATTGGAATTTCAAGCCAGAGCGCTCTGTGAGACATTCCTAAATAAGGATTAAAAGCTGTCGGGACAGCGCCAGAAGTAACTGCTCGTCGTTTAGCGCAGCGCAGAACCCGGTGGTGGTGGTGGTGAGACGGGTTAGAAACACACGTTAAAAGAACGCTCCGAATCAAAGGGAAAGCAACGGTTAATGCATGGCGGCACGAAAGCGTGCTTGCTGTGATTCCCCGTTCGCTGCACCCAACAACATCACCGGACCCCTGGGCAGTCCTTTCGCCAGGCCAAACAACAACCAAACATGAGCGCAGCAAGAAACACACACACACCGAGAACAACACAACACAAAAAAAACCTACAACGAATCTTTTGTAATTTGAGAAAACTCATTTCGCCTCGCTGCAACCTTCTCGTAGGATATTGTGTTTTGTGTTACTTTGCGTCAGCAATTTTCTCTTCCTTTGCCACACACACACAGACAGGTTTCGCGTTTCGCTTGCATTGCTACCGCTCTGTTACTTTCCTTCGGTTTGGTGGCGCTGAAACGGAAGATCATCGTACGATTGCGAAGTTAACGGGAGGGGCTAGTTTTAAAGATGACACTCCACTTTAAATACGCGTAAGCGGGGGTTCTCGGTTTTGGGAAATGATAAGCCCAAGCTTTCGTTCAATTATCTCACTTTCCATTTCCGGATTTGTCGTTCCATTTCTAGAGCGCAAAGAAGACGAAAAAGGTATTGCGAACAGGCACAGTATGTGCCACAAAGTCTGTGTGTTTGGTAGTAAAATTAATTAAAAATAGAAATAGACATTACAGAAAGGACTGAGTGTTTGCGATATAACAAGTTATGTTCATATATCAAAGTATTCAAGTCATGTTCCAAAAATGTACTCTGCATGGTTGTGTATATTTTCTTACTTGCAAAGTTTCCAATCTGTTCACTACTTCCGGAAATCAAAAATATCCATCATTCGGAAATTTGATCATCCCGAATCAATGTTTATCTCAACACATAGATAACACTGGACTAATAATAGCTCAAATTGTTTACCAAATGTTAACTCATCTAAAATAATCAAAAGAATCATGTGTACAAACCTTAATAAATCTGAGCAACAGCAACAGCATCGCTCCACCTCGGTCATCTATATTTAACTCACTCGTAAAGTGCATTTGAATGCTTCAACTTTTTCTCGCTCCGAATGCTCTTGAATATGGCTGACAATCAAACAAAAGAGCGAGAGAGAACGAGAAAATCCCACTGTTGACTAAGTTCCATTAACATGCCCGCCCGTGTCCGGTGGCATGATCAAGTAGAAATCGATACGTCTACGGCCAGTACGGCCACCACACGGCGTCCGAAAAGGCGTCAGGCCTTTTACTGCATGTGTGTGTATGTGGGATAGATTAAACGCAACGAGAGAATTTAAATTGAATTTTTCCACGACCGCTGCCTATGGCCGGTTGCAGTGAGCGATCGTTTTCCATTTCCACTGTTGATATGTACATTGTGTGGGCTTTTTTTCTCCCACAGACACATGCAAGTGTTTTTTTCTCGTTTTCAATTGAGTTGAACGACTAGCGCTAGAAAGTGTTACAAGAGCCAGTTAAAGCCGGATGGCGTTAGTTTGCTCAAACTCAACTCCAACTTAAAGCTAAGCGATACAATGTGACACAAAGCAGTTTAAAAATGCGAAATACGCAGCTTCAAATGCATCCCTTTCATCATGCGTGTCCATTTGGAGACTTAAAATATTCATAGCTACCTACATCTCCGGAGCGATCTTAACGTAAAATAAATAGTTCACAGAAACAGTGGCTGGCTGATTGCTTATGAAAATCAAGGCAAAACAAACAGCGTTCTAAGCGTAAGACCGTAAAAGTATTTCGAACCCTTTCTTGAACGAAGCGAGATTCTTGTGGAATCGAAAGGAAAAAAAGCCCGTCCGCAAGATGTATGGTCGGTAGTTTATCACACAAACCATATCGTGACCGTGTGTATGTTATTTAGCCTAGCAAAACACCAGCAATGCGCCCGAAACGTCCATGGTCCATGGACGTCCGCATTTTTCCCTCAAAAACAATGTTTACTCTACCAGGCACCGTATCTTGGCCGCATTTATTCCACGATTGAAATTTGCTATCTTGCTTGCGTCATTTCCATCGATTCTTCGGTCGCTCGGCGCGTACACGGATCCGTCCGGAGGAAACCTCAAAAACCGTCATCCGAAAACGCCAAAGCACCCACCACATGCCGATTTTCCCAAACCTTTAGCTCGAGAAAGAAAAAACACATCCCCCCGTCGTGCATCATTAAGCAGCTGGTAGTCAACGTCCCGGTACGGCGTTGTCATACACCCGACACATCCCGTGTTCGGGACATCGTGACGACCATGACGGGACGAGACGCCCGGGTTGTATTGAGGAGTGCAGATGTTGCTGATCGAAAGAAGCGGCAGAAAGGATGGCTGGATACGGTGTATCCATTGGGAGCTCCAGCCCAGCTCATACTTATCATCCTTTCCTGTTGCTTTCGGGTTCAATGAAGTTTCTTTATTAGTGATATTAACTATCCGCTGCACTCGTGCACTTCGACCGGCAGTGTCAGCTTAATCTTTCAAGTAAATTACCGAGAACTGGTTTACATGTCGGAAATTCTAACCCTTAACGACCTCGGAGAGAAACGCTTTGCTCGGAATCTTACAGTAAGACCTCCCCTTCAGTAGTAAGTCACCTATCTCACCTTTTCGGTATACTATTTCTCTTCTCTTTTTCTGATTTTCGTTGGTCAAAGTATTCCTGTCTCAGTGTCTAGCTCTGGGGAACTATTTATTGGAGCCACCTCAAACCACCCCGGAGCGGTTGGTGACCCTGTCAAAAGCGTCCGATGCAAGTGCACGGGGTTAGTTATAGCCGTTCGCAGCCCGCAATTCGGGCCCGTCTAGCTCGAGAAGCCCCGTTCACGTGCGGGGTGATGCAGTCAACCATAAACATGGCTGTTAGGCATGGCTGCTAACGACATGGCCGGAACACCACCCACCGTGTGTTCTCCGCTCGCAGCCGTATGCATCTCCATCGGGGCAAAATGAAGAGCAATGGACGGTCGCTCGTCCCATGCTGCATAAAGCCCAATTCCTTGTCCTATTAGCCGTCGCTCCTGCCACTGCCGTTTCTTCGGGGTAATAAGGAGCAAAACGTCGGATCGGGCCAGTGCGCGGGCAATCGGTGAAGGCATTCGGTCTGATTATGATCCTATCGGTGGACATTATCATAATTAAACTAATTAAATTTGATGGTCGCCACGGTACAATGTGTTTTCGCGATGTTGGCCAGTGAGGTCTCTCTCGGTCTAAAAGATGTACAACATTTGAGAGCTGAAGTGTCTAGAAAATGTTTGCAAATTTCACACACAGTAAGATCAAGAAATCTTCCTATAACTGAGAGTTTGAAAAACGTCTAAACTTAAGACTGTCCTCAAGTAAACCGAAGCGAATCGTTCGGAAGAATGAAACACTTCATTTCACAGTTGACCGGAAGCGTGCATCCAGCGGCAACGGCTCCTCTTGGTTACGATCGACATTAGCAGCATCAGGAATTATGCACGTCATCCCCGGGAGTGCTCTGTCACGCTAATGAACGCACGACACGCTGCAGGACGGTCCGCCAATCCAATCCAGTGCGAAAGACACATCCGCCGGGCGAACGGTGCGGCGAATGGGTTCATTAGTTGCGGCCCAGGACTCCCGGAGCCGCTTCTAGACGGTAGGGTCACTCGCACGGTTCCAGCATCATCTACCCTTGCCGGGGATTTACGTGATGGATGAGACAAAATTGCAGCAAGAACTGCAGTGGTAAGAAAAATCGGTAAAAGCTCACAGCGCTCTCTTTCTCTCTCTCTCCGGTGCCGGTTGTACGCTCGTTCAGCGGACAGCTTGACGCAGGACACCGCACGCGTGCCCCATTACCGGGTTGACGAGTGGCGATTAATTGCAATTCTTTCACCTTTGACCTCTTGTGCGGTATCGTCTTTATCGGCGAATCGTCGTCGGAGCGAATCTCTGATGTATCTCTGGCCCAGATAGTGGCCGATGGGGAAAATGTCTCCTCCTTAATATCGCACCGGAACCATGACACATTTGCCGACAATAAGTCAGGTTTTTCGCGTTCGGATGTTTCGTACGAGTAGTTTCTGGTTATTGGAATTGTTTCGCGCGTCGAAAGCAACAGGTACTACCGGTAGTTCCGATATCCAAGAAACTAACACAAAAACCCATTGTAACAGCCTGGCGTAGGACGCTGGATATTCAGACTACTCGCGAGTAGGATATGAAAAATTCCAACACCCAGCAGTTACCGACTCCGAAAACACGCGTTGCGTGTAAAGTACAGTACACCCGATCATACAAATACTCTAACCAGCTCGGGAGTAATAAAAACATCCTCCTCCAGGACCCGAAGCCGATCCTGCCGGCAAGGGTGGAACATTATTCGCAAAAGTTTTCTTTCCCCCAGGCCGCACGGTTTTCCCTACCTTCATCGACTCTCTCGCTCTCACCCTACACGCATCTCCGCATCCCCCTAACCGCTGCCAACCACGTCACGTTCACGGTGACGTGTGTCGAAGGTGAAAATTGCACTTTTCCCCGTCACGTGTGTTCGCACGCTCACAAACCACGCTCGCGAAACCTCCGGCGCCGATCGTGCGACTAATGAACGTGGTAAGGTGTATAATGTTTATGCACACCCTCTGCACGGACCGACCCATCAGTCAGAGCAGG
>KZ067227.1:48019-68544 GCA_002091845.1 Anopheles cracens | reverse complement strand
GCACGTATGCGGCATGGATTGGAAGCTGCCTTATCATGCGCACCATGTGGGTCGTCGTGTCGGTCTATTATGGGCGTTTTTCTCCGCTCTTTTTTGTGTTGTTGGTTAGAAGCACTCACACACCCATGCGGGTGTTGGGGGCGAACCCGGAAAATCTCGTTCCAATATTCAACGTGATTGATATGTTGTAATACTTTTTGCAGCGTGAAATGTGACAAGAGCCTGCGGAGTACGCTGTAGCAGGGTAAACGATAGGCTTTAAAGCCACCGTGCGAGGCTAGTGAGTGCGTTTAATGTGTGTCTGTGCTCTTTAAGCGACCCCGGCAGCACGTGTGCCGTGTGTCTGCTCGTGACTGTCAGTAAGTATCTGATTTAAATTCTTCCGAGCCTATTAACAAAAGTTGCCCATAAATCGTGGCTCCCGTTCCATTTCACGGCGCGCTTGCTCGCCGGAAGGTGGGGCGACTTTGGCGTCCGTTTCCAACTCTCTCTCTCTCTCTCTCTTCGTTTCTTTTCCATCTCGGACACATTCTGTGGTGTTCGGTGTCTGCACACTGTCACATACCAACACTACGGTGTGGCGACGTACTTTCGTACTTTGGTCCGCCCATTTACGTCGCTGTCTGGAGTGTTTCTTCCCAGCGGAGCTGTGGATGTGTGGTTTTTGGGTTGACGCGTTCCTGGTCGGGAAAGAGAGGTCCCAGGCTCAGTTCGTAGAAGGAGAGTCCAGGACGACAAATGCCAAGAATGCGGCATGAAGCGTTGTGTTTTTGGGAGTGTTTTTCTTCTTGCTGCACTCAATTAAAGTTAGGAGACTTAAAGAGCTATACAAGAGAAAATCACTCTAACACATTTAACTCATGGGGAAAAAACATGTTATATTTTTTTTTAAATATATTTTTTCATATTTATAATTCATAATTAGAAGTATTTTTACAAAATTTATTTAAATCACATTTTTGTCTCCCTTTCTACATCATAAACAGATCTAAGTGTGTGTTGTTGTGGTAATAATAGATAAAATAAGCACACTGAAAGCTAATCGTAGTCAATTACGCCTAAAAGTATGCAATATTGCTCACCATGCATCGTTTCATTGATTTTTGAACTGACAAGTGAGTGTTCGTGTTAGGCACGTTGTATTTCTTTTGGTGTACATTAGCAAAAAAGTATTTCCGGACGCCTACTGTGTATTTTGGGTCGTAAAAATACCTTTAGCAATAAACTACATTACATACAAAGTAAAACATGTGGAATGTCTTATACTACATTTTATGATTATGAAAAATATCAGTGAAGAATCTACAGCAGATAAAATATGATAAAATATTTCAATAATATTTCATTAAACCCATTCCTACGACTCTAGCATAACAAATTAAAAATAAACAATTAAACAGCGTATGAACCCATTTGCCAATCACTTCCGCAACCGGGGCAGAGCACACAACGAAACGCAACCGACGTAAGGGATGCTGCGAACAGAGATGCATTCCATTATCATGGGAGTTCCCTTGGTCCAGAATCACCCGTCGTCGGAGGGAGTGAGATACGGTGCAAAATTCACTTCCGAAGAACTCACACTGCTTTCCGAACTGGTCCTGCCACGTTCAGCGTCGCACCAGTGGAAGCAGCACGGCATTTAATTCATCCCTCGCTCGCGCATCTCCGTGCCCGACCCAGTCCCTAAGCCGGCATCGGCCAGAAGTGGAAGAAGAAGCTCGGCGTGCTTATATTTAGTGCCGCCGGTCTCGTGCCGTCACTGTTCCACCGTTGCCACACCGTTGCGCTAAATGCGGTCGAATGTAATCTACTAAAATTAATTAGCACGGAATCGCGCCAGGGAAAGGGCCGTCGGTTTGCGAGCCGGAATGCAAACTGCAAGCGCAAAATATGTGCCATCGCGGCCCCGGCATAATGCGGCTGCTGCTGCTGTGGTTTGCAGTCTGCCTGCATAATGTTACAATACAAAAATCAATTAAAAAATAGCAAGAAACATCCTGAAACCAATTTAAAACACAACGAAAATGATAGAAAACAAGACCTTGTAATCAATGAAGACATGGCAATCAAATGAAAAAGACAGTTAGGACTATTTATAAAAGCAAATAGAAGAAACTTTCAGCAAACATGAAACCAAAATAAGTAATGAGAATGATAGAAAGCTATCTGTTTCTGATCTAAAAAAGTAGTGAAAACGTCGCATATGAAAAACATCAAAAATACTAATACAAAAACAGTTCAATCAAACATATACGAAAAAGTACATAAACAAGATTCACAATATTAATAATAAATAAATTAAAACTATGTTATAAGTTGAAAATAGAAGAAAAAAGTAGAATGAACACAAAAAACAAACAAAAACAAACGAAATGAAAGGATAATATTGATATTGATTACGAGTATTAACCTCTCAGCCGTACACATAACTGATAAAATGAAACCTAATATATACAAAATAAAACCAACATTAACGCCGCCGCTTCAAGAACGCCGGACAGCGACCGATTGTTTTTTGCATGACACTGCTCGTATCACCACTCAGGCTGCTGCTACAAACCAACCTGTCAGTGCTGGTGTTCAGCGGGTGTCAATTTTCTTCTTTTTTTTTGGCAGTAGTACAACAAGGGTTAGTTGCAGGTTTTTTTTTGCTCCAACACTGCTATAGAATTGTTTGTTTAAAGCAGATCCACTCGGGCAGAAAAAAGTGCTCTTCATAATAGTGTGTTGGCGCTGTCTTTTTTATATTTTTCAGAAGAAAATACTCCACCAAACTGATTTGTTGACTCGCTGGTATAGTTTTTGCACCTTCCGGCAGGCTAGAACTCCAACCAGTCTGTGAGTTTTTCCTCTGCAATGCGATGATGTTGACAGGTCAGCAGTGATATAGATTTAAAGTCTCGTACTTGCTTAGCAACCATCAATAATTGGTAATGTTTGCACTATACGGCCTGACAAGCAAGGCGTCAATAGGAAATTTCAACGCACACAGTGTTAAGGCTTCAATGGAATAATTGCAAACAAATATGCCGTCAAATTTTGAGCGAAAATTTTCGATATTTTGGGAAGACAAATTACTAAAACTAAGAAAAACAGATCGCGTAGAGTTGAATCGGTTGACTAACTGTCTATGGGAGTACAAAATCGGTCTAGTAAGCCGTGAAATGACAGGCACGACTCGATGGTTGTTATAACTCCAAATGAGAAGAAAAAACAACAAAACAACAATAGATATCTAATGAGAAATATATTTATTTAAATTAATATTAAATATACTAAACTGTCATATAAGTCGTTCATCCTGTCTCTCACATTCTTAAATATGTATAAAGAAGAGTAGAAAATATCAAGAAAACCTTACAATTTCTCTAATTGTAGTGCTTTATGCAAAATAAATTACAAACCACTGCCTATAGCGAGGCTCAATATTGAGATTTTTGAGATTTTTTTCTCATTTTTTTCCAATCACTTTTTAAAAGATAAATTTCAATATAAATGCTTCCAAATCGTGTTAAGAACTTTTTTGTTGTCCCGTATCTCTATTGTAAATGAATATTCTGTTGGTTGGGATGATATATAAAAATGGTTTGAATGAAGGTTTTCCTTATTATAGCAGCAGGGTAACAAAAATAAAGAAATCAAGTAAAATATATTTGTTATAAAACTATTCCTCTCTTAAAATCATTATAAAGATCACCTAATGAATGAAATACTCTTATATTGTAGAAATAAATTAAGTTTTTTCTTTTTTTTTTACTATCCGCTTATCATTCCATTTTCTACTCTTCCTTTCTGTGGAATTGAAGGGATTGATTTTATAATTTTCTTTTATTTTATTTTTTTATAATCTCTTGAATAATATTTGCCTAATAATGTTTTAACCATTAGCATATGTGTGACTCATTTGTTTGTACCTCATCCAGTAACATTCAAGCTAGATACGCGTTTTATTATATGTATCACTACCAGTGCAGTAATGCAGTGGAGAAAATATGAATCAAAGTATTTTTGATAAGATTTTTCATGTTTTTTTATTATTTTTAGTCTCAGCAAATCAAAACTTCTCCTCTCGTTAGCTATCCACATAATCAACGCCAAAACATCTTCACACTGAACATGATGCCACAACACGCCACGAATGTATTTTATCCCCTCCAACGAAAGAAAAACCACCGAAAAACTACAACATTGCAATACGAAAAAACGTCAAACTGACGAATTGATCCCCAACGAATAGCGCAGCGAAGAGTGCCTACCACGCCGGGTAGGAAAAAGGTGCTGACTGTCGATCAAACGCTTTCCGGTCCCGATCCCTGCAGTACTCCATAGGGGGCCGGGTTTGGGGCCACCAAAATCACTGCAACGTGCAGCGTGCTCGAAGGAAACAGGCTGGCCTAAACATTTGCTCGCTTTTTTTTTGTTTTGCTTTCCCCGGAACGGCGCGATATTTAAGAGGGTGTTGTCCAGTGGAAAGCGCGAGAAGCGAGACGAGCCACGACACACCTGAAGGGGCGGGCGCCCCTCACCTCCTGCTCGTCCCCACCTCACAGCCAAACAATCAAAACAATAAATCGAAACTTTTGACTTTTGCGCTGCAAACCGAAGACGAATATAAATAAAGGCTCCGTCTGAGGGTAGTAGGGCGAGTGGGGTGGAAGGGAAAAACTTTGCCCACTGCGGCCGACGGTGCCTCACGATCGCTTCTGTTTCGCGGCCGGTTTTTCCACTTTTCGTGCCTTTTTTGTTTTCCTTCCCGTGCGCCTGTTTTGTTTTCGGTGCTGCCCACCGTCGCCCGCCACCGGGCGGAAGTTGACCCCAACAGCGGGACAACCCTTGGCACTTAGTCGGTCCCCGGCCTGCGCCCGCGGTACGTGTGTTTTTATCGCGAACAGCGCCACCACCCGCCACGGAAGCGCGACACACCCAAGTCACACCGAAGAGACGGCCGCCCGCCGAAAACATTCCGGGCACGTAGCGGCATAACAATCGAAAAATCTCGCCAACGTCGCCATTTTACCGGCCAAGTGTGCCCGGGCCGGGCGTTCGTCCTCGCCGCCCCTGCCGGAATGCAACCCGCAAGCCAAATCGACGTGGATTACCGTTTTGCCGCCTGCTTTCCACGGTTATTAGTGCGAGCGGTGCGCGGCGGAAGAGTGGGCTGTTTCGCGACAAGTCAGCAGTATTTAACTTTCCTGCGACGACCGGCCCGGACGCCCACGTTTCGTACACCAGCAAGCACACTTACTACGCAAGGAGAGCAAGGAAAAACGACCAAAAAAACAGTCACACAGCTTATGGGGCCGACAATCGCGGGGATTCACCGGGCGGGGCCCAGGCGTGTGAGAATAAGTTTAAAATAAAGCACGACTCCGAGAGCGAACACGACAAACGGCTGCAAAAGAGTTCGAAGGTGTGGACGGGCAGAACGAAATAAAAAAAAATTGTATGCGAAGCACACGCAGCGGTGAGGTTAGCTGAGAAGGTTGGTGAAAAGTTGTACTTTCTTCGTCTAATGCGCGCCGCGTATGGAGGGCACGTTTGCGCTGTCTCCGATACACCGGCAGGTGACGGCTGGGCACGGCACTCGACGCGATACGCCATCGGGAATCCTCAAAGGGAGTCACAGAAACAAATCTCCAAGATGTTCCTCCGGGACAGTGGGATCATGGATATGATCGAATTTGGGAAGTGAGATTTCACACTGACAGTAAAGATGCATATGATATATTTTAAAGTGGTTTGTCGGTTGCAGCAGTAATTCTACAAACCCTAACATTCTTTAGTACACAAACAATACATAATTATTTTTCTTTTATTTTCATCCTTCAACAACCCATTAAATTCTATTTTGATAAATAAATGCATCTGAAAAGAAATAAACTTAAGCAATAATTGAATCAAACAGTTTTTAATGTAGAATTCGGAACGCTATACGCTAGTACGCGCATTTTCCACGCTAGTACGCGTGGAAAATACAATTAAACTTAGCATTGCAAACATTTAGGCGCAAATTGGCTCTATCCTTCCAAACTATTCTACCAAAATCATAATATAGTTGCATACATGCAGGCGCAACATTTAACAGCGGTAAAATATTCAATATCTTTGTTTTTGCGTTTTCCAACAGTTTTCCGGATGGAATTTATGGAAATAGGCAATAAACTTACAAAGAAAGCGTTTCTTAAACACCTAGTAAATAAAAAATAATATGATTAGTGAATAGCAAACTGTATTAAAACATTTATTAAAATTAACTGCACCGTTTCAACAGCTTCATTCTATGGTGCATTCCTCGCAGATGCTTTCTAATGAATGATGGCCAAAGAAGCGTTCCACTGTCACTGTTTACCGCCTGTTGTCGAAAACGCACCGTGCAGACCAGCCCTTGCGCAACCTCTCCCGGAGACAAAACTCATTCCGACAGGTGAAAATAGCAGCACATTTCTCACTGCGAAACATATACGTCTGGTTGCCCGGAAGGGAAGCATCCCGGTGGGGCCGGCTGTATGGGAAGGCTCGGCACTGCAAATTGCCACTGCGCACCATCTGCCGGTGCCGTGAGTTTAGGGAACGCGATCTAATAAGCAGAAGAAGAAAAAAGCGGCCTCCCAGAAGGTGTACGAACACACCCACACGAACTTGTTGATAAATGACATTTTCCAGCTCTTCGCTCGCCTCCTCGGAAGGATGCATCCAAAACGTTGCAGAGAGCGAGAGAGAGTGAGAGGGTTCATATTTCTCCATTTTCCACAAGCCGTTGCAGGCGCCGCAGCTTCTGGTGAAAGTTTGACTTTTCCCGAATAGATTGTGAGCGAGATTCGATTAAATCTGCATTCCACGGATGCAGACACTCGCACCGGAGCTGGGGAGCGGATCGGGCAGGGTCGTTTTAATCCTGATAAAGCTTCGCACGCGGCGGCGTCGTGTGGCGCTGGCGAAGACGGCAAACCGGTTGGCCGAGGCAGAGTCGAACTGCCAAGGTACTAATTATCTAAATCACAATCCTCGGGGAAATCTTTTTGTTTGTGCTTTGCGCTTTAATTTTTCTCAAACCTAAAGATGATACGGAAACGAGTTTCACGAAGCTCCGGCCAGACCCCGGTGCTGCGTCTCCTGCAGACGCGTGCCACAGTTGACAGCATCAGCGTGCCGAAGTCAAAGTTTAACTCGCAACTTGTTTATGGCGAACCGGCCGACCGACCGACAATCGCGGGGATTCACCGGGCGGGGTCCAGGCGTGTGAGAATAAGTTTAAAATAAAGCACGACTCCGAGAGCGAACACGACAAACGGCTGCAAAAGAGTTCGAAGGTGTGGACGGGCAGAACGAAATAAAAAAAAATTGTATGCGAAGCACACGCAGCGGTGAGGTTAGCTGAGAAGGTTGGTGAAAAGTTGTACTTTCTTCGTCTAATGCGCGCCGCGTATGGAGGGCACGTTTGCGCTGTCTCCGATACACCGGCAGGTGACGGCTGGGCACGGCACTCGACGCGATACGCCATCGGGAATCCTCAAAGGGAGTCACAGAAACAAATCTCCAAGATGTTCCTCCGGGACAGTGGGATCATGGATATGATCGAATTTGGGAAGTGAGATTTCACACTGACAGTAAAGATGCATATGATATATTTTAAAGTGGTTTGTCGGTTGCAGCAGTAATTCTACAAACCCTAACATTCTTTAGTACACAAACAATACATAATTATTTTTCTTTTATTTTCATCCTTCAACAACCCATTAAATTCTATTTTGATAAATAAATGCATCTGAAAAGAAATAAACTTAAGCAATGTTTTTTTTTGTTTAGCAACAGCAGCTTTTCTTTGCTTCCATCCCACCGACCGAATAAGCCAACGCGTCACGTGACGTGTACGGTGAAAATAACGTGAGCTCTGCCGGTTACTGCCGGGATCGTCCACGTGTGAGTTGGGGCGGAGTGGCTGAACGCGCTCCCAACAAAACATTCGCATTCTCACCTCATCCCGGACGGTGGCAACCCGGTAACGTAGGAAGTGGTGAGATTGCAATCGTATCACGTTTCACGGCTTCATTAATTGGTTATGTTTGCTTTCATAACCTCAAACCGGCACCACCGCAAGAAAACGCTCGACAGCGGAACGAGCTTGCTCGTGTGTTTTTTTGTTTGTGACGGTGGCAACCCGGTAACCTAGGAAGTGGTGAGATTGCAATCGTATCACGTTTCACGGCTTCATTAATTGGTTATGTTTGCTTTCATAACCTCAAACCGGCACCACCGCAAGAAAACGCTCGACAGCGGAACGAGCTTGCTCGTGTGTTTTTTTGTTTGTTTGTGCTTTGCGCTTTAATTTTTCTCAAACCTAAAGATGATACGGAAACGAGTTTCACGAAGCTCCGGCCAGACCCCGGTGCTGCGTCTCCTGCAGACGCGTGCCACAGTTGACAGCATCAGCGTGCCGAAGTCAAAGTTTAACTCGCAACTTGTTTATGGCGAACCGGCCGACCGACCGACAATCGCGGGGATTCACCGGGCGGGGCCCAGGCGTGTGAGAATAAGTTTAAAATAAAGCACGACTCCGAGAGCGAACACGACAAACGGCTGCAAAAGAGTTCGAAGGTGTGGACGGGCAGAACGAAATAAAAAAAAATTGTATGCGAAGCACACGCAGCGGTGAGGTTAGCTGAGAAGGTTGGTGAAAAGTTGTACTTTCTTCGTCTAATGCGCGCCGCGTATGGAGGGCACGTTTGCGCTGTCTCCGATACACCGGCAGGTGACGGCTGGGCACGGCACTCGACGCGATACGCCATCGGGAATCCTCAAAGGGAGTCACAGAAACAAATCTCCAAGATGTTCCTCCGGGACAGTGGGATCATGGATATGATCGAATTTGGGAAGTGAGATTTCACACTGACAGTAAAGATGCATATGATATATTTTAAAGTGGTTTGTCGGTTGCAGCAGTAATTCTACAAACCCTAACATTCTTTAGTACACAAACAATACATAATTATTTTTCTTTTATTTTCATCCTTCAACAACCCATTAAATTCTATTTTGATAAATAAATGCATCTGAAAAGAAATAAACTTAAGCAATCATTGAATCAAACAGTTTTTAATGTAGAATTCGGAACGCTATTAGTACGCGTGAAAATACAATTAAACTTAGCATTGCAAACATTTAGGCGCAAATTGACTCGATCCTTCAAAACTATGCTACCAAAATCATAATATAGTTGCATGCATGCAGGCGCAACATTTAACAGCGGTAAAATATTCAATATCTTTGTTTTTGCGTTTTCCAACAGTTTTCCGGATGGAATTTATGGAAATAGGCAATAAACTTACAAAGAAAGCGTTTCTTAAACACCTAGTAAATAAAAAATAATATGATTAGTGAATAGCAAACTGTATTAAAACATTTATTAAAATTAACTGCACCGTTTCAACAGCTTCATTCTATGGTGCATTCCTCGCAGATGCGTTCTAATGAATGATGGCCAAAGAAGCGTTCCACTGTCACTGTTTACCGCCTGTTGTCGCAAACGCACCGTGCAGACCAGCCCTTGCGCAACCTCTCCCGGAGACAAAACTCATTCCGACAGGTGAAAATAGCAGCACATTTCTCACTGCGAAACATATACGTCTGGTTGCCCGGAAGGGAAGCATCCCGGTGGGGCCGGCTGTATGGGAAGGCTCGGCACTGCAAATTGCCACTGCGCACCATCTGCCGGTGCCGTGAGTTTAGGGAACGCGATCTAATAAGCAGAAGAAGAAAAAAGCGGCCTCCCAGAAGGTGTACGAACACACCCACACGAACTTGTTGATAAATGACATTTTCCAGCTCTTCGCTCGCCTCCTCGGAAGGATGCATCCAAAACGTTGCAGAGAGCGAGAGAGAGTGAGAGGGTTCATATTTCTCCATTTTCCACAAGCCGTTGCAGGCGCCGCAGCTTCTGGTGAAAGTTTGACTTTTCCCGAATAGATTGTGAGCGAGATTCGATTAAATCTGCATTCCACGGATGCAGACACTCGCACCGGAGCTGGGGAGCGGATCGGGCAGGGTCGTTTTAATCCTGATAAAGCTTCGCACGCGGCGGCGTCGTGTGGCGCTGGCGAAGACGGCAAACCGGTTGGCCGAGGCAGAGTCGAACTGCCAAGGTACTAATTATCTAAATCACAATCCTCGGGGAAATCTGACTTCATTCCATTTAATTTTGAGCAATCTGTTCCAGCTGCAGTCACCCGCTTGCGTGAGGATTGCCGTGGTTATGATTGCCCAGTGCCGATGGTGGAAATTGGCATCGAGAACGAATCGAGCTGCTCGCATCGTGACGTCCCGCGTGTGACGGGTGCACTCGGTGCACCGGAAGCCAGCGGTGTGCTTATCTGTAAATCTGTTTTTCCAGTACAAAGGTAGATTTACCGTGAAGCCTTTCATGGGGATGAAAAGAGGAATGCTCGCACGCAGACACACTCACGCTGTGAGCAAACATTTGCGCACTCCACCGGCTTCATGGAGAGAGAGAGAGAGAGAGATGAGATTTTTCATCGGAAAATTATTAATCTTTCGACTGGGTGGACAGTAATTGGCCCCCGAGGTTGCCGGGCCGTTGGACAGGGCAAGGTGGGAAAGCTATTGACAGGTGATTAAAATTAATACGAAATGGCTAATCATCATCATGCATGGTGCAGGCGATGTGACGCCGTATTGTAACAGCTCAACCAGTGTATCACACAAAAAATGAAACATCGTTCTTGGAAACCTTGTAGACACCCTGTCAAATGCAGTGCTCATCATTGTAACACAATGTACTTTATAACGCGATTATTGCAAATCAGATTACGTGCGTTTCTACATGGGCAGTCGGTTCCGGAAACGTTCTCAGAAATGTATTTCCCCAGCTTTATATGAAACATATTAAATGTAGAGGTTACCGGCTTGAAAAGTTGGAATCAGAATTGTAAAAACATCCCTTTTCTACCAGTGATGGGTTGTGTCCCGGATAACTTTACGCCTGGTAGTATGCAATTTGTTATCAACCTTTTTTCTACGTTATTTGGTAGGCAAATAAAGTTCAGTTATATTTTTGAAGATAACATTAGAATCAATATGCAATACTTTATTTAAAACAACATACAAACATCACACATAATTTTAACCAAAGATTGTTAAACAAGAACAAACAAGAAGTTTCGAGAAGAAGTAACAAAAAGGAAGTAATTCTAAAACAACGCAGTAATTGTTTGAAAAAAAAAGTCAAAACGCTTAATATTTTTTATCTTTTCGGAATCTAAAATTCCGTTTTCTCTGTTTTCATCGAGAGTAGTTGTTGTGGCAGGACAAACAGTTCAGGGTGCATCATATCGAACGTTTTATCTCGCTTCAAAGAAACACTCCATCATCATAAAATTCTCATCATTATTTGTCACCCAGCGCCAGGTACGAACATGCTGGTCCGTCGCTAAATACCAACCGATTTTACCGTCAAATTTTGAGCGAAAATTTTCGATATTTTGGGAAGACAAATTACTAAAACTAAGAAAAACAGATCGCGTAGAGTTGAATCGGTTGACTAACTGTCTATGGGAGTACAAAATCGGTCTAGTAAGCCGTGAAATGACAGGCACGACTCGATGGTTGTTATAACTCCAAATGAGAAGAAAAAACAACAAAACAACAATAGATATCTAATGAGAAATATATTTATTTAAATTAATATTAAATATACTAAACTGTCATATAAGTCGTTCATCCTGTCTCTCACATTCTTAAATATGTATAAAGAAGAGTAGAAAATATCAAGAAAACCTTACAATTTCTCTAATTGTAGTGCTTTATGCAAAATAAATTACAAACCACTGCCTATAGCGAGGCTCAATATTGAGATTTTTGAGATTTTTTTCTCATTTTTTTCCAATCACTTTTTAAAAGATAAATTTCAATATAAATGCTTCCAAATCGTGTTAAGAACTTTTTTGTTGTCCCGTATCTCTATTGTAAATGAATATTCTGTTGGTTGGGATGATATATAAAAATGGTTTGAATGAAGGTTTTCCTTATTATAGCAGCAGGGTAACAAAAATAAAGAAATCAAGTAAAATATATTTGTTATAAAACTATTCCTCTCTTAAGATCATTATAAAGATCACCTAATGAATGAAATACTCTTATATTGTAGAAATAAATTAAGTTTTTTCTTTTTTTTTTACTATCCGCTTATCATTCCATTTTCTACTCTTCCTTTCTGTGGAATTGAAGGGATTGATTTTATAATTTTCTTTTATTTTATTTTTTTATAATCTCTTGAATAATATTTGCCTAATAATGTTTTAACCATTAGCATATGTGTGACTCATTTGTTTGTACCTCATCCAGTAACATTCAAGCTAGATACGCGTTTTATTATATGTATCACTACCAGTGCAGTAATGCAGTGGAGAAAATATGAATCAAAGTATTTTTGATAAGATTTTTCATGTTTTTTTATTATTTTTAGTCTCAGCAAATCAAAACTTCTCCTCTCGTTAGCTATCCACATAATCAACGCCAAAACATCTTCACACTGAACATGATGCCACAACACGCCACGAATGTATTTTATCCCCTCCAACGAAAGAAAAACCACCGAAAAACTACAACATTGCAATACGAAAAAACGTCAAACTGACGAATTGATCCCCAACGAATAGCGCAGCGAAGAGTGCCTACCACGCCGGGTAGGAAAAAGGTGCTGACTGTCGATCAAACGCTTTCCGGTCCCGATCCCTGCAGTACTCCATAGGGGGCCGGGTTTGGGGCCACCAAAATCACTGCAACGTGCAGCGTGCTCGAAGGAAACAGGCTGGCCTAAACATTTGCTCGCTTTTTTTTTGTTTTGCTTTCCCCGGAACGGCGCGATATTTAAGAGGGTGTTGTCCAGTGGAAAGCGCGAGAAGCGAGACGAGCCACGACACACCTGAAGGGGCGGGCGCCCCTCACCTCCTGCTCGTCCCCACCTCACAGCCAAACAATCAAAACAATAAATCGAAACTTTTGACTTTTGCGCTGCAAACCGAAGACGAATATAAATAAAGGCTCCGTCTGAGGGTAGTAGGGCGAGTGGGGTGGAAGGGAAAAACTTTGCCCACTGCGGCCGACGGTGCCTCACGATCGCTTCTGTTTCGCGGCCGGTTTTTCCACTTTTCGTGCCTTTTTTGTTTTCCTTCCCGTGCGCCTGTTTTGTTTTCGGTGCTGCCCACCGTCGCCCGCCACCGGGCGGAAGTTGACCCCAACAGCGGGACAACCCTTGGCACTTAGTCGGTCCCCGGCCTGCGCCCGCGGTACGTGTGTTTTTATCGCGAACAGCGCCACCACCCGCCACGGAAGCGCGACACACCCAAGTCACACCGAAGAGACGGCCGCCCGCCGAAAACATTCCGGGCACGTAGCGGCATAACAATCGAAAAATCTCGCCAACGTCGCCATTTTACCGGCCAAGTGTGCCCGGGCCGGGCGTTCGTCCTCGCCGCCCCTGCCGGAATGCAACCCGCAAGCCAAATCGACGTGGATTACCGTTTTGCCGCCTGCTTTCCACGGTTATTAGTGCGAGCGGTGCGCGGCGGAAGAGTGGGCTGTTTCGCGACAAGTCAGCAGTATTTAACTTTCCTGCGACGACCGGCCCGGACGCCCACGTTTCGTACACCAGCAAGCACACTTACTACGCAAGGAGAGCAAGGAAAAACGACCAAAAAAACAGTCACACAGCTTATGGGGCTGTGTTTAAATGGAGAGGTGAAAGGTTTTCTTCGATGGAGATGTTGTTTAAGCATATAATTAAGATCCCACCCGAGCCGGGCTGGAGGTGATTTCTTGAAAGATACGAATTTAATTCGATACGAAGACATATTTTAATATTTACGCGATTCACGCAAGGGTTCGTATTATGAAACATAACTTAAAAATCAATCTTCTAGTTGATTTAACAACAGTTCGATATACAATGTTCTACTTATATGATAGATGGGTTTAGAATGATATTAAAACATATTTAAATAATAACTGAAGGTTTATATAATTTTAATGTTGAATAAAACAAATTTTTAACCAGGTTTATAAAGAATACCATAAATTCTCAATACAACAAAAAACAATATATCTGAATCATGAAAAGTTAAACATGCTGCTAAGAAAATAATTTCAGTGGCTGATATTTAATAACAGTTGTTAATACATTTAGTTAAAAACTTCTCACGTACAAGATTAAAATCAATAAATTAAAATCCTGGTAAAGAAAATTTAAATAAAATTTCAAAATAAACATATATTGTGAAAATAGTGAGAATTGCAATTCAGTTTTATTGAAAAACCAATTCGAATACACCAGTTGATGTCGCTTTACCTGTTGTCAATATTTAAGCTTGATGAAAATATTCTTATTAACACTATTATTTTAATTATTCTACAATTTCCACGATCTTTTATCATTTTTAACTATTATTATATATTTATTTGCATAAAAAAATCATATTTAAATTATCATCTGTACCATAATAACTCACTTTTTGGATTTTTTAAATTCAGGACAAACGAGTCCTTCGAAAGAACGTAAACCAGTAATAATCGTTCGGCTGACTCAGTCATCATCACAAATCGCAACCCGACCAATTACATCTCCCTTTCCGTTCCCAAAACAAACCAAAACATCACCAGCCTGCCATTCCAACCCCGCTTGAGCTTTTGCGGGGCCCAAAAACTCTGCGCAAACTAACGATTAAGGTGTTTGGAAGCATCACGAGCAAAAGAGAAACGATCGAACATTACTTAACAACAAACAACTTGGAAAACCTTCACCAACACCTGCACCTGCAACACTGTGCCACCAACCGGTGGGAGATATTTTCAATTCGTCTCATTCCGGGCACGTAGCGGCATAACAATCGAAAAATCTCGCCAACGTCGCCATTTTACCGGCCAAGTGTGCCCGGGCCGGGCGTTCGTCCTCGCCGCCCCTGCCGGTATGCAACCCGCAAGCCAAATCGACGTGGATTACCGTTTTGCCGCCTGCTTTCCACGGTTATTAGTGCGAGCGGTGCGCGGCGGAAGAGTGGGCTGTTTCGCGACAAGTCAGCAGTATTTAACTTTCCTGCGACGACCGGCCCGGACGCCCACGTTTCGTACACCAGCAAGCACACTTACTACGCAAGGAGAGCAAGGAAAAACGACCAAAAAAACAGTCACACAGCTTATGGGGCTGTGTTTAAATGGAGAGGTGAAAGGTTTTCTTCGATGGAGATGTTGTTTAAGCATATAATTAAGATCCCACCCGAGCCGGGCTGGAGGTGATTTCTTGAAAGATACGAATTTAATTCGATACGAAGACATATTTTAATATTTACGCGATTCACGCAAGGGTTCGTATTATGAAACATAACTTAAAAATCAATCTTCTAGTTGATTTAACAACAGTTCGATATACAATGTTCTACTTATATGATAGATGGGTTTAGAATGATATTAAAACATATTTAAATAATAACTGAAGGTTTATATAATTTTAATGTTGAATAAAACAAATTTTTAACCAGGTTTATAAAGAATACCATAAATTCTCAATACAACAAAAAACAATATATCTGAATCATGAAAAGTTAAACATGCTGCTAAGAAAATAATTTCAGTGGCTGATATTTAATAATAGTAGTTAATACATTTAGTTATAAACTTCTCACGTACAAGATTAAAATCAATAAATTAAAATCCTGGTAAAGAAAATTTAAATAAAATTTCAAAATAAACATATATTGTGAAAATAGTGAGAATTGCAATTCAGTTTTATTGAAAAACCAATTCGAATACACCAGTTGATGTCCCACCTCACAGCCAAACAATCAAAACAATAAATCGAAACTTTTGACTTTTGCGCTGCAAACCGAAGACGAATATAAATAAAGGCTCCGTCTGAGGGTAGTAGGGCGAGTGGGGTGGAAGGGAAAAACTTTGCCCACTGCGGCCGACGGTGCCTCACGATCGCTTCTGTTTCGCGGCCGGTTTTTCCACTTTTCGTGCCTTTTTTGTTTTCCTTCCCGTGCGCCTGTTTTGTTTTCGGTGCTGCCCACCGTCGCCCGCCACCGGGCGGAAGTTGACCCCAACAGCGGGACAACCCTTGGCACTTAGTCGGTCCCCGGCCTGCGCCCGCGGTACGTGTGTTTTTATCGCGAACAGCGCCACCACCCGCCACGGAAGCGCGACACACCCAAGTCACACCGAAGAGACGGCCGCCCGCCGAAAACATTCCGGGCACGTAGCGGCATAACAATCGAAAAATCTCGCCAACGTCGCCATTTTACCGGCCAAGTGTGCCCGGGCCGGGCGTTCGTCCTCGCCGCCCCTGCCGGTATGCAACCCGCAAGCCAAATCGACGTGGATTACCGTTTTGCCGCCTGCTTTCCACGGTTATTAGTGCGAGCGGTGCGCGGCGGAAGAGTGGGCTGTTTCGCGACAAGTCAGCAGTATTTAACTTTCCTGCGACGACCGGCCCGGACGCCCACGTTTCGTACACCAGCAAGCACACTTACTACGCAAGGAGAGCAAGGAAAAACGACCAAAAAAACAGTCACACAGCTTATGGGGCTGTGTTTAAATGGAGAGGTGAAAGGTTTTCTTCGATGGAGATGTTGTTTAAGCATATAATTAAGATCCCACCCGAGCCGGGCTGGAGGTGATTTCTTGAAAGATACGAATTTAATTCGATACGAAGACATATTTTAATATTTATGCGATTCACGCAAGGTTTCGTACTATGAAGCATAGTTAACAAATCAATCTTCTAGTTAATTTTAACAACAGTTTGAAGTACAATGTTCTACTTATATGATGGATGGGTTAGATGATGATTTTTTTTCTAAGTATGACGGCCTTGGTGGCCGTATTGTCAGAGATGATGATTTTAAAATATATTGAAATAATAACAGAAGGTTCATATAATTTTAATGTTAAATAAAACAAATTTATAACCAGGTTTATAAAGAATACCAAAAATTCTCAATACAACAACGAACAATGTATCTGAATCTTGAAAAGTTAAACATGCTGCTATGAAAATAATTTCAGTGGCTGATATTTAATAACAGTTGTTAATACATTTAGTTAAAAACTTCTCACGTACAAGATTAAAATCATTAAAATTAAAATCCTGGTATGACAAGGGAATCAATCACCGTTCATTGTAAAGCTACCATATGAAATGACTTTCGCTGCAGAAGATATGGTAAACTGGCTTGCAGCGCCCGGTTCGAGAGCTTAACTCACAGGTATAAGCGCGGAGAGGGTTTGTATAAGTACACCAGTAAGTAGTGCGTGGAATGAAGTGTAGTTAAACGTTATATTTGCGTGTTCTCTACGTGTGTAGTTACACGTTCTACTTGCAGCTATGAGCTCAAACGAAGAAGCATTGGTAAAACGCGATTTCGCTATTTAATTGTCATCCGATGTTACGTTGGTTTCGAAGAACAGAACTTTTCCACTGGAGATCACCTCCGTCGATCGGCGTTCTGTTTCCAAGTATGCCTCTAAAAAACTAAGGGCGTCCGGATAATTCTAATTTGTGAGGGGTCATAATCCGATACTTGTTTACACAGTTTCCGCAAGTATGAATTTCAAAACAAAACCTGCTGTCACAAACCCTCTCCGCGCTTATACCTGTGAGTTAAGCTCTCGAACCGGGCGTTGCAAGCCAGTTTACCATATCTTCTGCTGCGAAAGTCATTTCATATGGTAGCTTTACAATGAACGGTGATTGATTCCCTTGTCATCTGACACCCTTGCAATGTCATCTACCCTTGCCTACTATTTCATTTGAAGCGTTTACAGTAATGTTCGATGTTTTTACATTATCAACTGAAAAACCCTGTAAAGTTCAGTTATATATTTGAAGATGTAAACTCCTGTGACCAACCACTGTGCGATCGTCCCGAATCAGATCCATATTTTGACAGCTGTCAGTCTGTCCATTGCCACCGGTCGGCCTGGACATGGCTAAAACACCTTCCGAATCTTCCGAACCTTCTGTAAATTCCGTAAATAAACCAGTGCAAATCCATAAAACAATAGCCTTTACAAAGATAACATTAGAATCAATATGCAATACTTTATTTAAAACAACATACAAACATCACACATAATTTTAACCAAAGATTGTTAAACAAGAACAAACAAGAAGTTTCGAGAAGAAGTAACAAAAAGGAAGTAATTCTAAAACAACGCAGTAATTGTTTGAAAAAAAAAGTCAAAACGCTTAATATTTTTTATCTTTTCGGAATCTAAAATTCCGTTTTCTCTGTTTTCATCGAGAGTAGTTGTTGTGGCAGGACAAACAGTTCAGGGTGCATCATATCGAACGTTTTATCTCGCTTCAAAGAAACACTCCATCATCATAAAATTCTCATCATTATTTGTCACCCAGCGCCAGGTACGAACATGCTGGTCCGTCGCTAAATACCAACCGATTTTAAAATCTAACGGTGTTAAATCTACAAAAACCACACCGAATCATCGCCGCATCGTTAGACTTAAGCTTCAGGGGATAAAAAAAAACCCGCTACACCCACTGCCTGTTTGGAAGCGATTCAAAAATGTTCCCTCAAACAAACAAACAACCGAACAAAAAAAGAAATCCAAACTATGATCCAAACTTGCAAACACCCAACGCACGTACGAAACGCCACAAATGACGCACGGGCTGCATCGCCCATTGTGCCGGTCCGGTTTGTCTAGCCGCTGTCGGAAAACATATTTTTAATGCATCGACCTGGACCAGGTGGCCCCAGCAGCCCCCCGTGGAGCGGACGATTTTTTGTCGTTTCAAACACACCGAATTCAAGCCGCTGGGTTTGGGCTGACATTTTTTATACCCCTTCGAGCGAGAGACGTCACTCCAGGTGTATAAATTAATCATCTAAATTGATATTTGATTACGGCGCTGCGTTGTCCGGTGCGGGATCATTGTCGGAAAATGGGCCACCGCGGTGGCAAGGGTTCAGTGCGGGAGTTTGTTCCACTATCGTCCTATTTGTTTGTGTTCCTTGTTTGGTGTTTTTTTATTTAGAAGATCTAAAAGGATATTATCACAAATTTGAAATATTTTCCAGAACATATTCCATGACAAATGTGAAAACAAAGTTAAAAACTTATCAATTCACTCATCTCGCTTCAGATTCACACCGAATGTCATCTAGTTTATTGCACGGGATTGCCTACATTCAGGCGCGTTCATTTTCATGGCCCGCTGCGTCATAAAACCTTCCTTCACCGCTGATCTCAGCCTGTTATATGATCCGCCAAAACGAAAAAAAAAACGCCAAACGATCTCATAAACGTTTCGTTCCGTTGTAAATTTTTCGTCCCATTATCGGCCACAGAGCAACAGCAAAAAAAACACATATTGAGACAAGGCCCAGCATCCAGTCCGTCCATTGACTCGGGGCTGTGACGCATTTCGCAAAACCAAATCGTGCGCCAAATCAAACATTCGATCCGCAGTGGAGTGTTGTTTTCTTTTTTACAGCCCTCTCTCTCCCTCTCTCTCTCTCTCACACACACACTATTTTTCCATTCCCATTTCAGAAATGTATGGCCCGTCAAGTGGCGCATTTCTCGGCCGTATTATCATTATTAGTTTTGTGCCTCGTTCGATCGTCTCTTTTCCACTCATGCTCTCTCTCTCTCTCTCTCTCCGGCGGTCTTCCCATGCACTACCGAGAAGGTACGGCAGGCACGTGTACCGTATGCCACGGGCGTAAGGATGATTTTCGCCTCGTTTACCGCCGTACGCCGGCACCGGACCAGCCCACGGGCCCACGGCCATTCGCATACGGACAGACACGGAATGGATGTTTAATTTCCATCCCAAACACCACCGGCATGTGCGCTCCCATTGCCCATTAGCAGTTTTCCATCCAGCCAGCAATGGGCTGGAAAACGACAGCACCACACAACAGCACAAACACACACGAAGGAAAAAAAGGCACAGATCATATAAACCTTTCTGGAATGAGTTCAATTAAATTGTTTATTAAATGGGATTGAATTGAATCAGGCGGCAGACGGCAGAAGGCAGACGGCCGGGCACACCGCACGTGCTAATAAGGACAACGATTCACCCGGCGCTTGATGGAGCCGGAAAACGCGTCGCAACGTGACTTTTGGCGGATAAATGACAATGTTGTTCTTACCCCGTTTGACACACCTTTCGAGGAACAGGATCAGATTCGTTCTGATACATTACGTTTCGAGGGGAGAGAGAGAGAGAGAGAGCAAAAAAACGAGCGCATTACAAAATAGTGGATTTAATTTAAATGTTAAAAAACAACCAGGTGGCCAGGTGCGACTGCCAAATTAAGCACGGGCTCATTTCCGGGGAAACGGACTTGTTTTGACACACGGGCTAATTTGCATAAAAATCCCGTGTTGTTTCCCTGCCGAACGCAACAGTATTGTAGTACTGGACAATGGGGGTGGGGGGAGGCACCGGTTGCATAATTATGGTGGGTGGTTGGTTTGTCTGC
>KZ067227.1:27295-44578 GCA_002091845.1 Anopheles cracens | reverse complement strand
GCACGGAAAATCCCCCGTTTCGGGACGCTTCGTCCACGCTGAAGCTGCACCGTGCTGGCCGTATATCACGCGGCAGGGTGACAGTTGCGACTTGCTGCTCGCTCCCGGGACAATTACGGCAGCTCACGCGCGTCAACGGACGATCTTGGACGTGTTCCGTGTGTTGTTCCGTTCGCCGTGACCAAACGTCACCGTTTAAAAATATCACCATCTGTGTACGAACGCTTTCTTTCTTTCGGGATATGGGACCGAAGGATCCCTCTGCGTGAGGGATACGTTTTGTCAATCTTAAACCGATCAGCCTCACCGGTCGGCGGTCAGTTTCGCTGTCAAAACACGGCTGGCGTGTGAAACGCAGTATCACGTTCGCGCACGCACCGTTCCCACGATCAATCTGGGCGATGTAGCGAAGTCGAACATGAAAGCTACATTGAAATTGAAGATGGTTTCGCACACCCCCAACAGCAACATCGCGAGACCGGGCATGTTTTTTCTTGTTGACGGCGAGAAGCAAGCTTGCCGTTGGGACGGCTGATGATCGTGTGGGGGTTTCCCAGGTCTCGATCGCACCCCGCAGAGCGAAGATGGGTTTGTTGGGAACAGTAGTGCTCCCTCCCGAGCACGCACTCGCTTCCTGCGAGAGCCATTCATTACATTCGAAAACAACATGGACATTTTGCCTTGTGGCGTGGTTCAGGGCAAGCCGAATGTAGATGTCCAGGTTTGAGGAACATTAAGGAAATGAAAATGTATCTCAGTTGTAACGGGGGGAGGGTAGGAGCTAGACGACTATTAACCTGAGTCCACTGAGCTTGTCAGTCAGAAAGGGCCATAAATCACGCAAACAAAACTGAGGCGAAATCGTCTGCAACTGTCCAACGTTCGTATGAAATGTGTCGACGTTGGTCCGTCACGCATGTTGAGTTAGATCTCTACGCCCGAAAAATATCTAATAAATTGAAAAATAACGAGTACAACAAGTTGCTTAGTTCTCTTACCTGATTTAGATTGCAGATTGCATACTTTTGGGCGCTATTGTACCCAATCACCTTAAAAATTTGCAATCCACTCACTACTAGCACTACTAGCGACATTTTTGCGATATGTTAAATACTTCTTGGATACTTTCTTTGCAAAAACAGCAAAACGAACGCTATTCAGTTATGAGGCAGATTGTTTGCATGGTCAATTTCATTCCTTTTCGAGTTAATCAAGATGAACTGTAATAATGAAGCGTTAATAAAGCCTAAATAAAGCGTTTCCCGTTCAGATTACTTACTTCGGTCTGTTGAATCAAATAAGTGCCAAAAAGTATGCAATTTGCATTACAAGAAGGCGTTGTTATTGCATTATTAAGGTTTCTTTGCTAGTTTAAGAAATATTAATCTCCGGGTTTTCCAATAATTTAGGGTTAATTGAAAGCTAAATATAGAAACCTAAAGTCCTAAGTCCTAACCTAAGACTTAAGTCTGCTTAACTCCTGTTAACAATCGATTAATTCTGGATAAAGAGCTAATTAGAAAAGAGCTAATTAGAATTAGACAGAATATGTGTTAAAAATAAAAGCTCTTGAAAATTTAAGCCAAGCTAGAGAAATCTCGTCAGAGAAAGTGCACCACCAAAAAATCTGATAAAACTTGCCCCACTTTCAGACCGACCGCATTACTACACCACGAACTCGCTGCATCGTCCGCCCATCCGTATCGTCCCCCGCCGCTCACCATCACCGAAAAGGCAAACAAACAATCGCTCCCGCTGCAGCTTTGGCAGCTCAAGGGCAAACGCCGCCTAATTGATGGTGGTGTTCACACGCCCGCGCGACCCACACGCTTGTTGATCTTACTGCAACCGGCACCTCCAGTGGCGACCGCGGCACGTGGTAGAATCATCTCCCCCTCCCTCTCAGTCCCACCAGCGTTCGGCTTCAATTCGCGTACGGCTAACCTTGAAAGTTGCAACCGCGTCTAGCCACGTCCTACTTACCCAGCTGTCACGTCAACCAACTCATCCGTCCGCACCGATCACGGCCGGGCGGCCGGGTTCGACATTCAACCGCTCGCACTTCCGCGTGAACTGGATGACCTGTCAATACCGCCCGGGACGGCACGGGCCGAACTTCCGGGGTGACACGCGAACAAGCACGGTGCGTGTAACATTGACCGACCGATGTTCGCGCACGGGAAGGAATTGGACGGCGTGTGCCATCCGATGGCGGTCTGCAAGCCACAGGCTTACGGCATAGGCACGCGAAGCATCCCAAGAACGCCTCGCAGCTTGCGGCAGCCTAAACGGTGTACGATCGCGAAGATAAATGATGTTTACGACGCAAATTATGTCACATGATGAGTTATTTATCAACATCTTCCTGCTGTTCCTGCCGGCGGTTAGAAAAGGAAGGCACTACGAATAAAAACACTGGAGGAAAACGAACTCAAATTCGGCTCGCTCTTTGTGTCGTTGCGGTGATCGCATCCGTCGTACGATGCAGTTTACGAGCCTACCACTCAGCGCGCTGCACGGGAAAACCCGCACCTCGCCCCACCCAAATCAATGCCAACCGTGCGTGTGTCTGTGTGTCTCGGTGTACTATTTTTGGCTGCACAGTCTCTTCGGATTTATCGCGCTGCAATAAATCCCGCAAGCATCACATCTTGCTGCCACCCTTTTCCGCCTGTGCCCGATGCGTTTTCCTAACAACGGACCTGCCAACGGATCTTGACCGGGCGAGGAAATTGAGCGTAGGTCCGCGTCGCGCTCGCGTCACACCGCCACGGCAGCGTGCGGATTTGAAGTTTCTAAAAATACGCCAACCACGCTGAAATACGCTCACTGTTTATCCCAACGCTTAACACTTTGCGAAGCCGATTGCACCCGATTGTGATTTCATTGAACTTGAAAAAGGTAAAAGGGCCTGCCACTGCACGCACGCGGGCGGGCGTTAATGTTTGATCCGTGTTTTGGCTCGCGGATCAAAGCCAGTGCGTGTGGGAAAGTTCACGATCGGATCGCAGCAGCAGTCTAGCCGGGTTGCGGAAGCAACGGAAACCATGGTAACGGTTGGCATTTGAACGATCGCGGCGGCGTTGGTTCTGTAAATCAATAAGCGATGAGGTTGAAACCGGTTTGTTCGATGGGCTTGGCAATAAGGATACTTACTTGGTGGGGTGCCTGTCCTGTACTAACCGTGGATTATCCTAGCGAATTTGCAAGATTACGTTGGCTGTCATCAATTAGTATGAGGCATCAAGACAAAGTTTCAACATTTCAGGAGCCGTCGAATTTCTTCGTTCCGGTGCATTGTAGCCTTCCGAAACAACCTTTAATTGTTGCTCTTTTTGGGCTGTCGTCATATAGTTTTCAAGACAATGGCCCAGTGCACAATCAATACGTTTATTATGGCAACTTTGGAGCGTTTTGAGATAGAGATAGAAAAGCATGACCGCTTCGTGTCTTCCGTTTCAAAATCCAAGCTGGATGCAAAACAAGTGCCTTCCACGGCGATATTGGACATATCCATAATGGAAGACGTTGAACATTGGCTCACTACAACCTAAATACATTCCATGAGCCGCTCGATAACGTTTGCTCAAGTGAAACAGTGATCAATTGCTAACAAATGCCAAAGTTGTGTGATTCTCCAGGTATTCGCAAGAAGCCTCTCAATGCTATCTCCCATTCAGTCCCAAACCTTGGAGTGGGTTCCGGCAATACGCGTCTACGTGCAAGTCTCCGGCACAGTACCCGCTAGAAGATACGATCGTTCCGGATGCGCGTGAAAAACTGACTGTCCTGTGCACCGAGCAGCTGTCGCTTATACCGTGTTTTCACTCGTACGTGAACCAGTGTGGGTGATCGTGATTCGTTCTCACGCTGCGTTTCGATCTTGCGCGTTGCGAAAGGTTCCGCTGCTGCGACGAAGGTTTCACGCACGCATCTCACTACGGCACCATAAGCCCTGATGGATGAGTAAGAGCAAAAAGGTTCGTGCCGAATTATGATGTGCGGATGATTAACACTTCTTAACTTACAGTTTTTACTTACGAAATGGATTCAGAGTATGAGAAACGTACCAAAAATAGGTGTTTTGTAGTTAAACCCCCGGTACAACCGCGTGCAGCTCGCGTAAACACGATGACGTTTCGAAGTCGGTTGTAAACATCGACTTGTTGGCCACCGTTTATAATATTGTGTTATAACTTAATTTTTCTTAATTATGACAAGCAACTGGTGCGTTATTTTTTTTATTAACACAAAATGCACTGCAAATTCTATACCAATAGTTGAATTAATGTAGAAAAACGTAATGCTATCACACAGCTCATCTTTGAACCGTTTCTGAAGGGATGTTGTCACAACAAACGTGCTATTTTGGCTACAGATGTGTCAGCTGTGTTTGTTTTTCCTGCTATCACCCCACCCCACAGGCAGAAAAAGACTAGAACGAAAACGGAAAATTTGTGCAGCTGATAATCGTCACCGATAGGCAGTGGGAGATAACGAAATATAGCTCTGAGTCAGGCGCAGGGGCAACAATCTTGGCACAAGTGCAATCAGTGCTCCTTGTGAGTTTCACTATCATTCTTCGTCTGCGCGTCGAATTGATCCAGTCGACCTACGTCATCCGTCTCGGAGCAGCGTCAGAACCAGATATTTATTTTTAAAAAGAGCACCTTTACAGCTCGCCAATGGGTGAAAGTGTAAGTGAGCAAAATTGAGCTTGATTTGGTTCGGAATTTAAAATTAAAATCGCTTTCCCCGTTCTGCGTCGGACAGGTGGACTCGAAAACACGTCTCGAGGAGGGCCGAAACATACCACCGGCGCTGAAAAAGCTACTAGAATGGGACGTCGTCATGACCAAGCAGTTCGTCAGCTTCATGCTGAACTTCGTGCCGTTGCGCTCGCTGCGGACGCACTGCAAGGTGCTGGAGTACTCGTGCCATGGGATCGCCTGGCTGGCGGGGTGGTTGGCGTTCTGCTGGATGATTGACAAGCCGGAGTGGTATCAGATGCAGGTGAACCTGTTTATCGGGCTGCTGACGGACATCGTGATGGTGGCGGTCATCAAGGCGGCAACACGGCGGCGCCGACCAGCGATCAACGACGATCCGCTGTGCTTCGGACCGGACAAGTTTAGCTTCCCGTCAGGGCACGTATCACGCGGGGTGTTTATTACGACGTTCCTGATAGTGCTCGATCCGGTGACGATCGTGTTCTGGCCCCCGCTGCTGGCGTGGACCGTGGCGTTGTGCATTTCGCGGCTGATTCTCTACCGCCATCACATTCTGGATGTGCTGGGGGGTATCGTTCTTGGGCTGTTTAACGTGTTTCTGATTTCGCTCATGTGGTTCGATCAGGAGGGAAGCGTTTGGCTCATCAACTGGATCACCGACGAGCGGGTAGCAGGTGCAGAATATGCTGTCTAAAATGTATACATAGCTATATCTCATTTGAACAAAATAAAACTATTTATGAGTAAACGCCATAAATCTGCTGTTACCTGTAACACACACATACAAATTATTACTGCGTCCCTTTTAACATATACAACCGTGCGTCTAGAAAGTAAATATTTCCACCGCCTTCGGCACTAATGTTATCCTCACGGGACGCACCTCGTAAGCCTCGTTATCGATCGAGTAGTACAGGTCCGGATCACTGTCTTCCACCTTTAACCGTGTCGGGTGCAACTCAACCGTACGCACGCTAATGTGCTCCTTCGAAGGACATTCGAGGAACTGGCGATTTTTCACACGACCCCAACTCCCTCCGATAAAACTAAAACTCGAGTCCACCTGCTCTCCGACAAGCACGTCCAGCTTCGTGGCTGCATCCGCCGAACTTGCACCCTCTTCCGTCGTCTCTACATTGCCCGTTTTAACCACCAGCTCGGCCGGATCCACCTCAATCTCGTGACGCACGGAGCACCGTTCGTTGACGATTTTACTGTAGTCCGTTTTGGGTGGCGTTTTCGAGCGTGGCACAAACACTGACCACCAACGGCGTGGCTGCTGTTCCTGCTTCTTCGCTGCCGTCCACTGGTCGTCGAAATCTCGGTAGCAATTGCTGCATCCCGTGCAGGGTTCCGTGTAAGCGATCCGTGCCGTACAGTTCCACGTGTGCCCACCATCAAACGCGTTGAACAGAAACGCCGTGTAGTCACGCAGCGATGCCGTGTACCAGTACTTGTCCCTCAGCGACAGAATGTCCCGGAAAGCGCCCCACTGAAGTGAACCAACCGCATACACCGGCTTTTCCGGGGGGTTTTCATCGGCCGCACTCGGCAGCACCTCGATCCGCATCACGTCCGTCTTTTCCTTCTTCCCGGCGATAACGGCGTACGCCGCGTTCGCCATTGTACGTACGTTTTCCAGATCGGAACTGTTGGCACCCTCCGCGGAGAACAGTTTCATGGCCAACGTGTTGGTGCGCCCGAGCGGAAGCACACCGATCGGGCACTGTGCACCGTCTGGACGACGTTTCATCCCGGACACCGCTTCGGACAGGGTACCATCGCCACCACCGACGATGAGCGCATCCGGAAGCGTTGCTAGCTCCTCCACGTAGCGGCGGGCGTGTCCTTCGGAGTCGGTTTTAACCACATCCACTTCGAAGCCAGCAAGATGCAGAATCGGTTCGCAGTAACTTTGAAACTAAACAGAAAAGCAAACTGAGCTACGCCCCTTGGGTATGATGTGAGAAAGCTGCACACTTACATCTTCCTCGGACGATTTCCGGTTCGCTGCCGGGTTGAGCAGCACCAGCACCTTCGGTGGCCTTTGGTTCAGACTAATCTTCACATCGCCGTACCGTGATGCTTCCGTGCAGTAGTGACGCATCAGCTGTTTAATTCTGTAATGAAATCGGATCACATTAACACACAAAACCTGCCGTTCAAATCCTCCGTCGAAACCTACTCATATTTCTCGTTCGAGTACGATACACCGTACGCAAGGGCGCTAGCGAACACAGTCGATTTCTTCCAGTTGTTTCGCACGGCTTTCGCAAACCGTAATACGAATGCCATTGCAGCAGGTGGTTGATACAACTAGCACGTGCGGAATTTCGTCTTTTTACCGGTAAAACATGCTATTCAACAGAGCGGCACCGAAACCATCGTGGTGTTATTTAAGCCGCCAGTCTTTGTTGTGTAAGATGTAAACAAATGCACCTGTCAAAATCGCATCCCTTCGGGAACGCGAGAGCGGCGGAACGGCTGCACTCAAAGATCCAAACCCCGCGCTATAAACGCCCGCTCGCCAAACTGCGTTTGTTGTCAAAATGGGCATTCCGAAAGTGTATAAATATTCTTAAAAATGCCTTAAAATGTGTGCTGCAAAGTGTTCGCGTCTGGTTTAGGTGGTAAAATCTACCAGTTTTCCGTTTCCTGCGCGTGAAACAATACAGGGGAAAGGACATTTTTCGCTGGTTTTATCCAGGCTGTTTGTGCAGCAGCAGCTTTCATCGGCCATCATCGTCATTGTTGGCTGTTCGCACACACTACGCTGGAGGAAGCTAATTCCGCTGCATCCGGAGGTGCTCTTGCTCGCAATCGTTCTCGTTCTCGAGTGTTTGCGTTGTTGCGTGGTTGATCGGAATCGTCGCGCTCCGAGCAGCACCGTGATTGAGATTGTGTGAGAATCGTTTTTCACTCTGTGCAAAGTGCAGCAAAAAGGGGCTATACGAAATCTGCACAGTGCACGCCCTCCTCGGTGCACTGTAGTGAAAATGTAATCGGCGAAGACGACGAGAGTGCTGCATGAAATCTCAGACCCAGAACAGGAGCATCTCGCGCAGATCGAAAAGTGATCGGTTTTCGGTTTCCTAAGCACAGCATTTCCTTCTGCTGCCGCGTTCGTTCGATTCAAAGTGCTACAGTATCAACCTTTGTCGTTGTTGTTTTTGCTTCTTGTGAAGATAATTTGGTGTTTATCGCGTTATCGAGTTGTGTGTGCGGGGATATTTTTTCGGTTCTTTCCTCAACCAGCCCGTTCCGTGCCTTTACAATCGTACAGCGTCGCTTATCAAGCAGTCCGAAGCAAGCAAGTGCCTCCATCCTTCGTTGTTCCATATGCTCCCACCCGCGCCGTGGAATATAATGCATCGATCGACAAAGCTGTGAGGCAGAGCGGCGAGTGTGTCTGCTGGATCATAAACGATTGATAAAAGAAGTCGCTGGTGCCCGCGCAATGGCCGCAGTTTGTTTGTGTACGCATACTTGACGTATGAATCAACAAAGCAGCTCCATCCCCAGCAGCAGCAGGCTTTGCCAATCAAAGCGGGCGATTTTGTTCGAACACGAAACCTTCGCGCGGAAGGAAGCTAAAAAGGAACAGATCAACTAGGCAGCCCGGAGATCATCGCCGAACGGAGAATCGTCTACGGTGACGATGATGGGCGTGGACGGCAGCACCCGGCACTAGAAGAAAACGGCACCTTTCTCACCGTAGACCCCAAAAACACACATACACACGCAAGTGCCTGCAGCAGTAACAATCATAAATAATGACGGTCGCGGTTTGGACTGGCCGAAACGATCGAACGCCGCCGGTGGTCTACTAATTTCCCTTCCGAAGGTGCAAATTTGGAGCGGGTAAACATCGTCACCACCCGCCGCCGCAAACCGTTTTCGTGAAACCATAAGCAATAACACAAGAAAAACGGCCGCGTCTCGTTGGCCAAATGCAGCTCGAGCTGAACGCCAAGAAGCAATAGACGGCTGCGATTCGCGAATTTTGGCGAGCACACCTCCGTTTAAGGAGGCACCCGGAAGAGCCCGGCCCGACGCGCGTGTCTTTGTGTGTCACCAAACTCCAGCCTGCTGCTGCTGCTGCTTCTGCGACGAATTCTCATTCACACACCCGAGAGTGCACGAGGAAAAAAACAGCGAACGCAGATGGCGACGACGAATAAAGAGGTCTACCACGAGGGCTGGCTCATCAAATCGCCACCGACGAAACGAATCTGGCGTGCGGTGAGTCACCTTTTTATTTTGCGCGACTATAAATGCCCCCCACCATCATCATCTCAGTTCAGTTTTTCGCGATGTTGTTGGGCCGACCTTGACCGGTGATGGGAGGAGGAGGGGGGGACGAAGCGTACACCATCCTGTTTCGTCTGCAAGGGGTGGGCTTTGTGCGGAGGAGACGGTTCACATAACGAAACGTGTGACATATGCTCACGGGATCGAGAATGCGAATCGAAAGATCACGGGAACGAGAATTGAGTCAGTTCAGTTTTTTCTTTGGCTTGGGGAGAAGTTATGATAAGCGTTTCCTAAGAATATTCAAGTATTGTTTTGCTCGTAGCGACTCGATCATAGCGGCGTGCTCCAAAAATAGCTCCTGATTACGATGCAAAATAACTCAACTGGTTTTCCAGTAAAAGTCATGCTGTTGATACTGTGACACACACTAGAATGCTTCGAAATTTCCTATCTCCATAGTTTCTAACTAAACTATAATATGCGTAGCATATACTCGTACAATTCAGTAATAATTTTGAGCTTCTAGTTACACGAAAACAATCGCTCCGTTCTGGATTTTTCATCCAAACTGTCACCTTGATCGAAAAACGGAACGTTTACTTTCGTACAACTAATTTCGTTGATGCTAGATAGAAGAGAGATTATAAAGCGCAATCATCCAAGCAGAAGCGGAGGTTTCTTTATGGGTGTACCACCGTTCCCACCGGTGGGGACATTCGTTTCTGGGTTGGGAACAGCAGGGTCAATGTCGTCTACGAACAGTTCACTTTATGGCAGTTCGTCATACCGAGCGTAGACTGTGGCGCGCACATTAAATTCAAATTAATTTCCACTCAGCCTATCGATACGAACGCCCAGCCGCAGAAACGTAGCTCGATCGATCGTTAGCTGAGGAAAACGTAGTCGAGTTTTCTGGTCGAGTGGAAAATTCTCCAACCTCGGTCGACGGCAGCGGTTAGATCAAGATTCCCCGATACCTGCGCGCGTTGTGGGAGATCTGCTTTATTTTCTCATCATCATACCGGAGCTCGATTCGTAGAGGAGCCTCGTCTAATTAGTTACCCATCCGTAATGTCCGTGTGTTAGAGAGAACTGCGTGTGTGCGCGTGTGTGTTGGGGGGGAGATGGAAGCAGTCGAAATACGAGAAACGAACGAGATCTTCCTTCCGTCGCAATCCCCTCCGCCGGTCCGTCGTGCGTACGCAAGGGCGCTAGCGAACACAGTCGATTTCTTCCAGTTGTTTCGCACGGCTTTCGCAAACCGTAATACGAATGCCATTGCAGCAGGTGGTTGATACAACTAGCACGTGCGGAATTTCGTCTTTTTACCGGTAAAACATGCTATTCAACAGAGCGGCACCGAAACCATCGTGGTGTTATTTAAGCCGCCAGTCTTTGTTGTGTAAGATGTAAACAAATGCACCTGTCAAAATCGCATCCCTTCGGGAACGCGAGAGCGGCGGAACGGCTGCACTCAAAGATCCAAACCCCGCGCTATAAACGCCCGCTCGCCAAACTGCGTTTGTTGTCAAAATGGGCATTCCGAAAGTGTATAAATATTCTTAAAAATGCCTTAAAATGTGTGCTGCAAAGTGTTCGCGTCTGGTTTAGGTGGTAAAATCTACCAGTTTTCCGTTTCCTGCGCGTGAAACAATACAGGGGAAAGGACATTTTTCGCTGGTTTTATCCAGGCTGTTTGTGCAGCAGCAGCTTTCATCGGCCATCATCGTCATTGTTGGCTGTTCGCACACACTACGCTGGAGGAAGCTAATTCCGCTGCATCCGGAGGTGCTCTTGCTCGCAATCGTTCTCGTTCTCGAGTGTTTGCGTTGTTGCGTGGTTGATCGGAATCGTCGCGCTCCGAGCAGCACCGTGATTGAGATTGTGTGAGCATCGTTTTTCACTCGGTGCAAAGTGCAGCAAAAAGGGGCTATACGAAATCTGCACAGTGCACGCCCTCCTCGGTGCACTGTAGTGAAAATGTAATCGGCGAAGACGACGAGAGTGCTGCATGAAATCTCAGACCCAGAACAGGAGCATCTCGCGCAGATCGAAAAGTGATCGGTTTTCGGTTTCCTAAGCACAGCATTTCCTTCTGCTCCCGCGTTCGTTCGGTTCAAAGTGCTACAGTATCAACCTTTGTCGTTGTTGTTTTTGCTTCTTGTGAAGATAATTTGGTGTTTATCGCGTTATCGAGTTGTGTGTGCGGGGATATTTTTTCGGTTCTTTCCTCAACCAGCCCGTTCCGTGCCTTTACAATCGTACAGCGTCGCTTATCAAGCAGTCCGAAGCAAGCAAGTGCCTCCATCCTTCGTTGTTCCATATGCTCCCACCCGCGCCGTGGAATATAATGCATCGATCGACAAAGCTGTGAGGCAGAGCGGCGAGTGTGTCTGCTGGATCATAAACGATTGATAAAAGAAGTCGCTGGTGCCCGCGCAATGACCGCAGTTTGTTTGTGTACGCATACTTGACGTATGAATCAACAAAGCAGCTCCATCCCCAGCAGCAGCAGGCTTTGCCAATCAAAGCGGGCGATTTTGTTCGAACACGAAACCTTCGCGCGGAAGGAAGCTAAAAAGGAACAGATCAACTAGGCAGCCCGGAGATCATCGCCGAACGGAGAATCGTCTACGGTGACGATGATGGGCGTGGACGGCAGCACCCGGCACTAGAAGAAAACGGCACCTTTCTCACCGTAGACCCCAAAAACACACATACACACGCAAGTGCCTGCAGCAGTAACAATCATAAATAATGACGGTCGCGGTTTGGACTGGCCGAAACGATCGAACGCCGCCGGTGGTCTACTAATTTCCCTTCCGAAGGTGCAAATTTGGAGCGGGTAAACATCGTCACCACCCGCCGCCGCAAACCGTTTTCGTGAAACCATAAGCAATAACACAAGAAAAACGGCCGCGTCTCGTTGGCCAAATGCAGCTCGAGCTGAACGCCAAGAAGCAATAGACGGCTGCGATTCGCGAATTTTGGCGAGCACACCTCCGTTTAAGGAGGCACCCGGAAGAGCCCGGCCCGACGCGCGTGTCTTTGTGTGTCACCAAACTCCAGCCTGCTGCTGCTGCTGCTTCTGCGACGAATTCTCATTCACACACCCGAGAGTGCACGAGGAAAAAAACAGCGAACGCAGATGGCGACGACGAATAAAGAGGTCTACCACGAGGGCTGGCTCATCAAATCGCCACCGACGAAACGAATCTGGCGTGCGGTGAGTCACCTTTTTATTTTGCGCGACTATAAATGCCCCCCACCATCATCATCTCAGTTCAGTTTTTCGCGATGTTGTTGGGCCGACCTTGACCGGTGATGGGAGGAGGAGGGGGGGACGAAGCGTACACCATCCTGTTTCGTCTGCAAGGGGTGGGCTTTGTGCGGAGGAGACGGTTCACATAACGAAACGTGTGACATATGCTCACGGGATCGAGAATGCGAATCGAAAGATCACGGGAACGAGAATTGAGTCAGTTCAGTTTTTTCTTTGGCTTGGGGAGAAGTTATGATAAGCGTTTCCTAAGAATATTCAAGTATTGTTTTGCTCGTAGCGACTCGATCATAGCGGCGTGCTCCAAAAATAGCTCCTGATTACGATGCAAAATAACTCAACTGGTTTTCCAGTAATAGTCATGCTGTTGATACTGTGACACACACTAGAATGATTCGAAATTTCCTATCTCCATAGTTTCTAACTAAACTATAATATGCGTAGCATATACTCGTACAATTCAGTAATAATTTTGAGCTTCTAGTTACACGAAAACAATCGCTCCGTTCTGGATTTTTCATCCAAACTGTCACCTTGATCGAAAAACGGAACGTTTACTTTCGTACAACTAATTTCGTTGATGCTAGATAGAAGAGAGATTATAAAGCGCAATCATCCAAGCAGAAGCGGAGGTTTCTTTATGGGTGTACCACCGTTCCCACCGGTGGGGACATTCGTTTCTGGGTTGGGAACAGCAGGGTCAATGTCGTCTACGAACAGTTCACTTTATGGCAGTTCGTCATACCGAGCGTAGACTGTGGCGCGCACATTAAATTCAAATTAATTTCCACTCAGCCTATCGATACGAACGCCCAGCCGCAGAAACGTAGCTCGATCGATCGTTAGCTGAGGAAAACGTAGTCGAGTTTTCTGGTCGAGTGGAAAATTCTCCAACCTCGGTCGACGGCAGCGGTTAGATCAAGATTCCCCGATACCTGCGCGCGTTGTGGGAGATCTGCTTTATTTTCTCATCATCATACCGGAGCTCGATTCGTAGAGGAGCCTCGTCTAATTAGTTACCCATCCGTAATGTCCGTGTGTTAGAGAGAACTGCGTGTGTGCGCGTGTGTGTTGGGGGGGAGATGGAAGCAGTCGAAATACGAGAAACGAACGAGATCTTCCTTCCGTCGCAATCCCCTCCGCCGGTCCGTCGTGCGGCTTTTTCGCCCTGTGATCTTGCCCGTGATCGCGAACCCCCTACAAGATGATCTTCCTCGAGGGTCCGGTTCGGAACTCTCTTCCGTAGTTGTGGTGATGCTGTTGCTGATGATGATGATGATCATGGTGGTGTGGGCCACCCAGGAAGAAGTGCGTCTGCGTACGTGCGTGCGTGAGTGCGTACGTGTGAGAAGAGAAGAATCTGTGTACATCTCCGGTGGTCAGTGCACTGCTGGATGCTGTGGATGAAGCGCTCGCACTTCGATTCCCCGTCCGAATGAGACTTCTTTGACAAACGCACCTGTTGGTGTTAATCGCGTTCGTTGTCTTGGTTGTTTCTGTGAAGCGGAACACTTGTTCCGGACGAGTAACTCCGTAGACGCCGGATCGGATGTGGAGATATTTGATATCAAACCCAGGAGATTGTTGTCACCCCGGCCAACTCTTGGAATAACCGATTCTAATAATAAGATGATGCGTGTAGGATGATGTTCTCATTTGCACAGCTCATCGCTGTCAAAGTGGAGCAGTAGATCGTTCCCATTTATATCTCCCCGAGCACAGTCCAATAACGCGTCTGACTGCGTTGAGGAGCGTACAAGTGATGGCTCACCAGCCGGATAAATGGCACGAGAGGCGACAACAAGCGACATGGTGATGCGCCGAACGACCTTTTGAACGGTCGCCTCCTAATCTATATCGTCGGCGTTGGGTCATTCCGACGAATCAGTCTCTCCTTCTCCTCCATCACTGTCCGTCCGCCGTCCGGAGATGATGTTATCGCGACGGCGGTAACCAGCGATTGCTTCTCGCGCCCCCCATCCACCACTCACCACGGTCAAAATGTTCGATGAAAAACGGTGCGCGTGACCGGCTAGACATTCAAAGCGCAATTTTCAGCCGACCTCCAACCGGGGCGGACGTCCGTGGTGGAGATGATCCCATGAGAGAAACAATCGCCCAAACGGCGCGGCTCGAACAAACAATCCACCGGCCATCAACCGGGCCAACATCAAGAGAGGAGGGCAGGTGACCACAATCGCACACGCAATTTCGGTGACCTTTGATCTCATTACATTACTTCATTAACTTTTGTTTTCTCGGTGGTGTGGGACTGTTTGGAGACGAACGATATTGTCGGGTTGCGAACTACTCTAGCGCTTGTTGTTATACAGCGAGGGTTATTAGGTTGCTCTGGTTGTTGGGTGGGAGCTTGTGATTGTGTGATTGAGTAATTTGAAAGCTACATAGTCGTTATTAAAGGCGATACTTTCAATTAGGAGTGAGATACATTTAGTTTGGAGCGAGCTAGCTCGTTTACGTCTAAGATCTGGAACAAAATTCTGATTAATTCAAATGAAACATAATGTGTGTTTCAAGTGTCTGCTTTTATTGTTTTTACCATATGGTTTACCATTTTCTAACCAAAAACCTTTCCCTTTTTGGATATAAAAGCCACTATAAGTGACAATGATTTCACTAAAGATCGTATATATAAAGATCGTTCCCAATGCGGGACTCAATTGAGTCATACGTTGGGTACTGTCAGATTCCAATTGAGTAAAACCTACTTGAATCTACCGCCAAACATTCTGCCTTATGAGTCATACTTTTCATTATCAAGGATATGACCAAATGCTTAAGAGACAAATATGGTCTTGATGTCTCACTGGCAACATCTAGCATAACGACAAAAATGATACTGATCAAGTTAGTCATTCATATATGCTTCACCCCAATACAAACTGAATGTTCCATATACGGTACATGTGGGCTTCAGAAACAAAAAAATATATATCACCCTGCGACCAATCAGCCCAATTTCTTCATTACCATTGTCGGTCGGGCGAGCCGGATGGATGGCATTTCTAATTGGAGTGGATCAGATCAAGCCATCCGTGCGACTCCCTCCAGCCTAAGATCATGCGAGACGACGCTGTCCATTGGGCCCAAGTTTCGGTAACTGTCAGCGTCCAGCGTCCCAGGCTGGGTACAGGCTTAATTAGTTCCTCTCCTCAGTTCACTTCCCGCAGGGTTCCCGCCGGTCGTTATCTCGCATCTTCCAATCGCGCTTGATCCACTCAATTGCAATCGGAATGTGGTGCCGATGATATGGCTCTGGAGCAGCGGGCACCAAGCAAGAGTCTATGTAGAACGCACCGACTTCATCGTTCATTCCGACTTGTGTGTTGCAGGTTCATCTTTCAGCGCCCGAGCTGCACCATAACCAGATTGCCCAGGCATGCCCCCGAGACGATTTGTTTACAAGAGCGCATTAAATATCCGCCCCCGCCTGCAATTTCGGTGACCTTTGATCTCATTACATTACTTCATTAACTTTTGTTTTCTCGGTGGTGTGGGACTGTTTGGAGACGAACGATATTGTCGGGTTGCGAACTACTCTAGCGCTTGTTGTTATACAGCGAGGGTTATTAGGTTGCTCTGGTTGTTGGGTGGGAGCTTGTGATTGTGTGATTGAGTAATTTGAAAGCTACATAGTCGTTATTAAAGGCGATACTTTCAATTAGGAGTGAGATACATTTAGTTTGGAGCGAGCTAGCTCGTTTACGTCTAAGATCTGGAACAAAATTCTGATTAATTCAAATGAAACATAATGTGTGTTTCAAGTGTCTGCTTTTATTGTTTTTACCATATGGTTTACCATTTTCTAACCAAAAACCTTTCCCTTTTTGGATATAAAAGCCACTATAAGTGACAATGATTTCACTAAAGATCGTATATATAAAGATCGTTCCCAATGCGGGACTCAATTGAGTCATACGTTGGGTACTGTCAGATTCCAATTGAGTAAAACCTACTTGAATCTACCGCCAAACATTCTGCCTTATGAGTCATACTTTTCATTATCAAGGATATGACCAAATGCTTAAGAGACAAATATGGTCTTGATGTCTCACTGGCAACATCTAGCATAACGACAAAAATGATACTGATCAAGTTAGTCATTCATATATGCTTCACCCCAATACAAACTGAATGTTCCATATACGGTACATGTGGGCTTCAGAAACAAAAAAATATATATCACCCTGCGACCAATCAGCCCAATTTCTTCATTACCATTGTCGGTCGGGCGAGCCGGATGGATGGCATTTCTAATTGGAGTGGATCAGATCAAGCCATCCGTGCGACTCCCTCCAGCCTAAGATCATGCGAGACGACGCTGTCCATTGGGCCCAAGTTTCGGTAACTGTCAGCGTCCAGCGTCCCAGGCTGGGTACAGGCTTAATTAGTTCCTCTCCTCAGTTCACTTCCCGCAGGGTTCCCGCCGGTCGTTATCTCGCATCTTCCAATCGCGCTTGATCCACTCAATTGCAATCGGAATGTGGTGCCGATGATATGGTTCTGGAGCAGCGGGCACCAAGCAAGAGTCTATGTAGAACGCACCGACTTCATCGTTCATTCCGACTTGTGTGTTGCAGGTTCATCTTTCAGCGCCCGAGCTGCACCATAACCAGATTGCCCAGGCATGCCCCCGAGACGATTTGTTTACAAGAGCGCATTAAATATCCGCCCCCGCCTGCGGCGCTCAATGGAGCGTTGAGAACTGACCACTGATCCTCCCCTCCCGCGCGGGGTGTGATCTTTCGGGCTAAAAATAGTTTGCATTCGCTAAACTAGACACCCACCCCACCCAAGTTATCCAAAGATCGTGCGCACTAGAGAAGGCTTTTCGATAGGGGGGGATCGTTGGTGACAAGAGTCGCGCTTGTGTGCATGTATGTGTGTGTCCCATTCACTTTTCGAATTTCGCTTACCGCGCCGCAGAAAGCCGCGGTTCATTCAAGTAAACGGTTCGCTTCGGGTTGGTTCGGCAGAGCGACGCGTTCAACTTGCTGG
>KZ067227.1:5931-27082 GCA_002091845.1 Anopheles cracens | reverse complement strand
GCGTGAGATATTTTTTTGTTTAGGAGTTTGCTGTTGATTTTTTTTTTCTTCACAACCAGCCATCTTTGATCGCTGTCAAAGTCCTACTGGTGTGGTGTTATAAACAACGCTCACTACGATTTAAAATAGGTGTCAATGTGTGATTTTTTTCTTCGGAAGAACAACTGTAGTCACTGGGTAACCGGAAACTAACTACCCCCCCTCGGGGTACATCGTCCCAGCACACACAATCGGATGATTCATTTCGTATTCCGCGCACACACATCTCTCACTCCGGCCGCAACAAAGTGAGTTTGTTTATCGATTTCCAATCCCGGTGCCAGGCTTTTTTCCAGCGAACTAAACAATGTCGCAAGAAATTATGTCATCGTGCGGGGTGTCGTCGGTGCACCGTTTTAATGCATTGTTTTGCCCAGTCCGGAGGGGCTCCATAAACGGCACGGTGTCGTCGTCCTACATGCCTGCGCCATTCCGCGACTTCGCCGCAAAAGATTCGCTTCCACAGTCTCGTGTCTCGTTCTAATTATTGCTGACTCTCCCGGTATTTCCTCTCTCTTTCATCCGACAGCGCTGGCGAAGGCGTTGGTTCACGCTCAAGCAGGGCGAACTGCCCGGTCAGTTCTTTCTCGAGTACTACACCGACCGCAAATGCCGCAAGCTGAAGGGCATCATCGATCTGGACCAGTGTGAGCAGGTGGACGCTGGGCTGCGACTCGACCGGCAGAAGGAGAAGTACGCGCATATGTTCGACGTGAAGACACCGACCCGTACGTACTATCTGGCCGCCGACACCGAGGAAGACATGCGCGGGTGGGTCAACTGTATCTGTCAGGTCTGCAGCCTGCAGGAGACGCAAACCGTTGATGATCGTCCGTGTAAGTATAACAGAGACGCCCGGATGTCGTCAAGCTTTGGTTCAGATAAGCAACCAATCTGTTCCAAACTGTAGATCTTGTTTCGGAGATTCTAAAACTTACTCTTCTTAATTGTTCACAAATTGTGCACTAAGCGCACCTGTCGTGCCTCCAATAGTCCATGTTTAATCGTGTTTTTCTCTGCTTCCGAAGATTATAACATCGGTGCAATCAACATGGCCGAAGCGATCAATATGGCGGATACGGTTGTGGAGACGCGTCCACCGCAGCGATCCACCGCACCGAACGGTGGCGGCGCAACGGAAACGGACGTGTCGAACGAGACGGAGACAACGATGCTGAATCACTCGGTTGCGGGCGATGCCGTTACGGACCAAACCCCCCAACAGCACCAGCAGAAGCGTACGTCAGCGGCCTACAACCCGTACGGCACGTACCAGAACGAGGAAATGATGGGCTTCCGGTCGATGGACTACACCAACCGAGAGACGATCATCTGCGAGGCGAAGTTGGGACAGACGCCATCGAACGCCGCCGAAGCGTACTCCAACCTGGACGTCATCATCGAGCGCTCGCAGTCGCTGCGCGGAAAGCCAACGCCGAAAAACGGGGAACCGTCCACCTCGAACGGAGTGGCAGGTCCGAGCAGCCCGATGGTACACCACCACATGCGCACCCAATCGCTTAACATTGACCAACAGCAGCAGCAGCAGCAACAGCGCGGTGGGAAGAAGATTCCGGAAAACTTGAAGCTCTCCGAACGATCGCCCTCGACCAGTGCGTTCGACAGTGGCCCGGAGCAGCCGTCCCCGGCGCTGAGCACCTCGTCCGGGCCGTACATACCGATCAGCGAGTGTTACTCCGGCAGCCCGGTCACGCCGCTGAACTCGCTCGATCCGCGGTTCTACGAAACACCGCGCAGCCACACCAACATCGGCTTCAATCTCGTCAACAACGAGCAACCGTACTCGCCAAAGAGAAACAACGTGGGTGGTGCGGGCGGTGCGGGTGGACCTTCCTCCTCGCTTGCTGCAGCCGGTGGCGGTATCTCAGCCGCCCGAGCTGCTGTTGAAGTGTTGGCTTACTAGACATCTTTTTTCAGTTCCAAACTTCCTAAGACTTTGTTCAAATCTTTCAAGTAAAAATCTTTAGTTTTAGTTTCAAATAGTACTCTCCATTCGATTATAGAGATTTCGTTAGAGACTGAGCTATCTAAGTGCAATGAAAAATACTACAGTAAGACAATTTGGCCGAGCTTTTTCATAAAGCATTTAAAAGCTAAAGCTCATTATGTTAAATACCTTTTCGCAGGTGGCTTTTAAGTTCTTTATCTACAAAACTGGAAGCAACATTGAAACAAAGAAACAATTCTCTGCTCCAGCGATTGAAGAAACGATACAGAACCTAAAATGGGGTCAAACAAAAGACCCCCCCGCTTAAACTATTTTCGACAACTTTTCCCCACGAAGGCACGACGCAACTATTTATTTAAATTATTTCCCATCACTTATCCCCACGGAAAGGTGGCGCGAAGAAAACATTCCACCGTGCCGGCCGAGAATTTGAGCGTGATTGCAACCAGTTAAGACGGACACAACGGCAACAACGTCAGCCGGCTATATGACAGTAATGGCTGCCCATTAGGAGATGTTGTGCTGCCCTAGCACGAATTCCAGAAGATCCCGCGATTTCGGGACCCTCCGGGAGTTTAGAAATTCTTAGCACGCCATAAAAAGAACTCTCTCTCTGATGTGAGGAAAGTTGCGTTGCACGTTTGACGTGTCACGACATCGGACAGGAACTCCGTTCCGACATTTACCTGGGCCATGCTGCAGGTGGGCCGTTTGGCCGCGTACCGACCGACCGGTGGCTGGGCGATGATCGGCATCGGTGCGACGCTGGCGCGGGTTTGCGACGTCGAGCGACGCCTCTCCTCGGTCGTCGTGAACGTTGGCCCGAACAGATTCGTGTTAGGACTGCGTGGCGTGTGCATCCCGCGTGAGGTGTGTTTGTGCAGAAAAAGGATTCGAATGATGGTGGGTTACGGGGTTAACGGGTGGTGAAGAAAAAAAGAGAGAGAGAGACATGATTTGAACGTTTGGAGGATTAGTAACGCGGCGATTAGACTCGATTCCGCTACCGGGCCCCAATTAATCATCAACAGGAGGAGTAGTGCTGCTGCTGGTGGTGGTTAGACGACGGCTTCGAATGGGGCTCCGAATCGGAGGGAGCGATCTAACTTACCTAGCAGTGATGTGCATGCGGCGACCGTCAATGTCGGTAGCGTTCTGCGCTTTGCTCGCGAAGAAACCTTCGTACACGACGAAGTTGTTCATTTGTGGAATCTTCTTCGACAGACCTGCGATGGCAACCAGAAAGAAAGAGAAAAGGGACATCAAAAAGTGACTAAAATACGTTCCAAAACTCGCTACAACAGTACGTATGGAGTTTGTTTGCATGCCTTTCGGTTATTTGCAACGATAAGACGATGAAGTTCGTAGGAAGGAACAAGATAATCGACATGAAAAGTGACAATGTGTTATAAATTAACACTGATTATAAATTAACGTTGACTATTTGATGGACAAACATTTATTTAGTCTTTTCGATGAAAAACCTTCAATAGCACAACATCCTTCCAGTAACCCAAGGTCAGTCGTTTCTTAATTTCCTCCAAAGCCCGTAGCTGGAGAGTCAGTCGTTTCTTAATTTCCTCCAAAGCCCATAGCTGGAGAGTCAGTCGTTTCTTAATTTCCTCCAAAGCCCGTAGCTGGAGAGTCAGCCCTGCCTAGAATAATACATTCCCTGAAAGCTGTTGTTATCGTTTCTTTAAATAACAGAATTGCGAATATTTATCCGATGTTAAATCTTCAATATTTCAAATGACTTCGATATTGGTTTGAAAGATTATGAAAAAATATTTCTTTGTGATGTTCTGACAGGATTCTTTTGATTATGGTTGTTGTAGCATGAGCTTTTCCCAGAGATTTTAGTAGATATAGATAAAAGATATGCTCCAATTTTTAAGAAATTTGATTCTTTATCCTGCGCTACCCAAAGGGTTTCTTTGCGATTCGGATCTATTACCGGTGCGATATATTTATTCGTTTTCGCAGCGCCGCTTTTCGCGTGCCGTGCGATGCGGCGCAGTACAGTCGCAGCACAGTCGCGTGATTTAAACGCCTTCCATCACCACCCGTTCATGACCTATGAACCACGCGGGGACGGTCGTAAATCGGAATCATCCATATCCCCCTTCAACTCTCGCCCCTATTACCGTAGTGCTTCTGCAGGAAACCGAGCAGCTTCTCCGACGGCCGATCGATCGCCAGCTCGTCCGGCTGTATGTTTTCCTCGCGCAGCATATGCTCGAACAGTTCGCGGCCGAGACCGCCGCGTTGGCGCGATTCGTGCACGTAGAAGTCGAGCACGCACGGGGCGGTCACGTTGACCGTCTCACCGGACGGGTCGAACACGTACAGCGATTTGCGGCCCACCTTCAGGATGCCCACGACCAGCCCGCTGCAAGAACATTGGGTGCGATTAGTGCGCGATTAGTGAGCTGGATCTGAGCTGAGGATCTGAGGACGTACGTTTTGTCGTTCGACTCGAACATCAGGTAGATGTGGTGGTCGGAGTTGCGCAGCTTCTGTGCGGTCGTCACCGGCACCGAGAGGCCCTGCGCCTGGGCCGACAGCGAGCCCACCGTGTTAATGATCTCGGATATCTGTGCGGTTGCATCGCTGCAAGGGAAGACACAAAAAAAAGTTGGTTAGAAAATGGAAAGCAACGAAAGGGCACTTCGGGCGAGATAAATCAATCGGAAAAACAGTCTGCCAGTCTCTCCTAATTACACGCACACCCTGCAGGAAGAAGGTAATAATCGAATTTTGATCGCTCTTTCGCCACCACAGCGGGGATGATCACACAAACTAACACCTGCGCTGGTGCGGCTTCCGGTGGTCATAAATCATTTGCCACGCTCCACCCCCCGGTGGAACGGTGGGCGGATAGTCAAATTTTCCAGCCCAGCCGTCCAGCGGAGCGATCGCGATCGGAAGCCAAATTGCATTGGCGGTTTCGGTGTCGGTGGCAACAACACCCGCCACATGCTAATGCGCGTCATGGCGCGGTGTGCTCGCTTCCGTACGCCCGGGACGTGCCGTTGACGTGATGGCACACCGAGCGTTTGATTAATGGAGCCGGGCCGATTTTGGGCCAGCCGGACAGAAATGGTCACTAACATGTGTTTAAAGTGCGACGCTCGTATGGACGTGGGCTGGACGTGCCGATTGTTTCGGTTTCGAGAAAGGGCAAAGAAGTCACTAGCGATAATTACCGCGCAGTAAAACGGTCCCAGAATGGGCTAATTTGTTTTGAATATATTTTAGTGGAATTATGAACTGATTGTACTCGTTTTTAGAAACATTTTTAAACCTATTTCTATCGAATTGGCAGTATTGTTTGAACAAAACTTGTTAACCGTTATTTGTAAACTATTTTGTTTTGGTTTTATATAACGATATATTATTACTTTCTACTTTAGATTAACAACTTTCTTCAGCTTCAACAGCTCAGAAACTTATCCTTCACTAGTTTCTCAAGTTTTGACTAGTTTTACTATTGAATAGATTTAAAGAAGTTCAAATTTTATTTGTACTATGTTTCTTTAGATTGATTTGACTTGTTAGAAATTGGTTCTTAACAATATTTCACCTTGTTTTTTACTTTAAGTTTACGACTCCTTAATATGTTATGGTTTTTTACTGAAAGTGATATTCATTTGATTCTCTGCTGTTAAGAATTTGTTCATTTTCTTATTTGATGACTATGATTTGCATATCAATACAGTTTTTGTCTACAATTTGTAGCAATTTCGTTTCTCTTTTCTACATTGCTTTACATTGCTCAGTTCATCTTTGAGATATTTACTATTTGCTTGTCTTGTTAGAACTTGCAAACATCATTTTGTATTACATCATTATTCTTTGAATGATTGAATTCGCAAATAAACCAAATCACATTAATCCCATTTCCACCAAACAATAGGCAAACAATTTTAGCTAATCGCTTTGTCAAAAACAAAATTAACGGCCTCTAAAAATGGCGTACAGTAATTACGATCCCATTTTTGCCAGATTCTACGACAAACCCCAAATAGAAACCACCGATTGTTCGCGATTGGTTTTGTATTTTCGCGACACACAAAGCAGGTTATAATTGTCGCCCGCGGTGGAAGCGATCGTAACAATGGGGCAATAAATTGTATCCCATTCCATCACGTGGCCAGGGAACTGAGAGCATTTCAGCGGGATAATGGCCTCTAATTTGTCCATTTCCTAGGCGCCAAAGTGGGACACGAGCCCCCGCCGAAACGTCGAATAATTCATGCAATCAAATTGAGCGCGGTGAGAAATGAGAGGGGGCCATTTTCATCCCACTCGAAGGGAGGGGGGGGGGTTAAATATTCGCCAAACGGTCACCATATTCGACGTGGGAAAGAACTACTTACAGTGCAACGCGGCGCGACTGTGCGACGAAGCCGGTCGGCAGCAGCGAATTATTTATCCGGACGATCCGCGCCCGGAACAGGGGATGCATGTTGAAGCGGAACTCCATGGTTGCTGTGGAATGTTGGCTGCACCGAGTCACTGACGCACTGCTGGATGTCCACTCACAGCTTACTATTGATCACACGTTCGCACTCAACCACGCACACGGGTGTATTGGAATCGGTAAGTTATACGGTAATATCACAAATATCCGCTTGCACTGCACCCGGGTCCCGGGTTTATTCGCTTCCGCGTTTCCGATGCGGATTCAACTCAATCCTTGCCTCACGCCGACAACTCTTGGTGCTGCAATGGGTGGGGTAGAAGAAATAAGATCGACAAAATGAGAAACCGAAACTAACTAACTCTCCCACTCTCTCTCACAGACACTATCTAGGGACGGCATGGAGGGAAAAATCGTAAAAAGTTATTAAAGCTAGGAAAAATGAGTTTTTCCTTCCCAACTTTCCACGCGTTTCGCTTTCGCCTCGTGGTGGCCCCTACGACTAGGGGGAGCCCACACGGTGGTTTTACGAGTTTACTCGCGCGGACCCGCGCGGAAAGACGCTAGACGGAACTGTTTTTCGCTTTCGGTCCGGTGGTTTCGAGGCGGTCCGTCCATTGACCCGAATTTCCCGCTCCCCCAGACCGGAGAACCTGGGGTGAAATGGTGACATTCATGAATATTTCAAGCGACGAGCTCCCCGATGGAGTCGTTCTATTCTTGCTGCCCTTTTACGAGCCCTTTTGATGTGTGTATGTGTGTGTTGAACTGGGAGGGATACTGTTCTGATCACCCGACGGCTGAAAGATAATGACGGCCGACGGGTATGGAAAATATGGAATCAACTCGAATTATATGTCCTAAGCACACGTAATTGCAACCCGCCCACCCACCGGCAGTAATTGTATTGACTCTTCGCGGTGGATCTCTTTGCTCCGGGCTAATGACGCCGTAGATTAAGCGATCAGGTGGCTTCTCCCCCGGTGTAATAATCCCATTGCAAAAGGGAACGGGTTGATTCTGCTTTAAAATTCGATGCATACATCATTCACGACCAGCTGAGTGCAGCTGGGTGGTGTCGGTGGAGGCTTCGATAAAAAGGGAAAGTTTTTTTTTGTCAAACTTCACGGTTTTCCTTTTCCCTAAGCAGCTAAGATTTTCACCGCACCCCAACTCCGCTGCGCTGCGTGTCTTGGCGACTTCGTGTCGTTGGTGTTGTTGCTTGTTGTGGCAACTGTGCGGTGGCTGCACCGTAGACACGCGCGCTTGCGTTCTCCAACACTAACACAGCGGACGGGAAACAATCACACCCGCTCGGTGTGTGCACACCACGCTCAGCCCCAACACAACAGCGGTGGAGGTAATTGTGCGGTTTTGCTTTGTGTACCATACGGACTTTTGTTCCATCTGCCTCCGGGCGCTTTAATCCATTACGTCCGGCACACTGTGTGCACTAGTTTCACTTGTAGTGGTTGTGGATGTGTTTTTTGTTGTTGTTATTGCAATCGAAATACACAATCCAAACACACCGTTTCCACTGCATCCAGGATGACGAATACTACACAAACGACTAATAGGAATACCGCTGTCGTTCAACTGAGCGTTGTTTATGGCGCTTTCTCACTGCGGCGACACACTCGAACCACACCGACCCGCGAAACTACTAACCATTTTATACGCCAACACACATCTGGCGGTGGAACGTGTTCGCGCCGCGGGCCACGTCTCGGGGAGAATGGCGTGGAGAGAAAGATTTGCTCCCGGCACCGACCTGGAGAGCAAAATGGGGCACCACCTTTTGTGGAGCCCGCTCTCGCGCTCTGGTGTTAGCTGTCTCTAGAGGCAGGGTTCGGCAAACTTGTTAGTGCGCTAGGCCCATAAGTAATAAAGGACAAAACTTGACGCTAACTATTTTTAAAAAAATATTTTAGTTAAAGCAAACTTTGACAATCGAGTTGTACAATGAACATATCTAATAATACACAATCATGCGGCCATATTTCGTTGGACAACCCCTGGTCTAATATTTTCTAATGTCTCTCCGTCTTTCTCTCCGCATGTGGTTGTTATTTTGTGGAGAAAACGGCGCAATAAGGGCTCCAAATTACCCCTCGAACAACTCACATTCTCTGCTCAAGTACAACCTGAAGGAGCATTTTTTACTCACTCTCACGTTCGCTCGTTCTCTCGCTCACTCACTCTCGGGAGCAACGGTCGCTCGCCTTCACACAGCCTCCGCTGATGAATCTTTTGGAGCAGGTAACTGTTTAGCCTCCATCATCTGATGAGTTCAGCTGATTTTGTGCTTTCGCCCCCTTCCCCATGTTCGTTAGTTTATGGCGAATCGGCTGCACCAATACAAACACAGATGTTTAATTTTTGGAGACAGCTTTCGTAAAGATGGATGGACTTTAAAAAATAGTTTTCGGAAGCTTGACTGTAAGAAAAATTGAAGTTTCTCAAATTCACAAAATAAGAGTAAGCGATCAACCTCAGTAATCATTCAATAATATAAACATTGATATAGAATAGAATTTCACTCTACAAGCTTTTCATTATAGCAATAAAAAGGCAAAAAGTAAATTATTTGATTTTTAAATTGTATCAATCTATAAAATTTATGATGCAAGTCTAGTTTCTCTCAATACCTATATAGTCTGGAAAGTGTGCTAAATTATCCTAACATCACACCTTAGCGGCATTGCTGTACGAACGATCTACAAGATCAATGGAACAGAGATACCAAATTTCGGCAATTTGCAGCACACAGCACACTGGAACGACGTGGGTTCATCAAATTGCCCTCCGCATCCACTGTTCGCAACTGTTTGCAGCATAAACCGGTATACATCGTTAAACGATTTCGCTGATTGAGCCCGAAGGTTGTTGCGCTTACGTCATCGTTGTTCCGTCGCACGCCGCCACACGAAAATAACAACCAGCCACAACTTCAGCTATAAAGAGTCATAAAGAGGGGTCGCGTGTTAGTTTCAGTCAAGTGCTTCATCATACACCCACGAACTTTGGTGTGTATCAAGCAGACTAATAACGCGGTGTGAATATTCAAACAGCACACACGTGACAAAACGTGTAGAGTGGAGTTTCGTCATTCGCACCAAAGATGGCGTTTTGGCATGAACTTGGAAGGAGTTTGTGGTGTAGGTCATACATAAGAGTAGCTTGGATACGTAAAAGGCATTCTCGATAAGATATAAGTCGCGTTGGATGAAACAATCTAAAGTGTGAAAGAGATTTAGAATAGATTTTTTGTCAATCCTGGTGATAGACTTTCTGAGCAGGGTTAGTAGCTGTTACTCAAGCTATTTGACCAGAACTTCTTGAAACATGTTCCACGCAACAGATCGTTCTACTTCTCAATTCCTGAGGCATACTTAAGCATACAAAAATATATGTTAATGCCTTAACCTGATCTCGATACGGGACATCAGCGACCATCCCATCACATCCGGAGTGTTCGGTCGCCTAGTCACTAGCGATTCGATTGCAATAACAACAACAAAAAACACATCCACAACCACTACAAGTGAAACTAGTGCACACAGTGTGCCGGACGTAATGGATTAAAGCGCCCGAAGGCAGATGGAACAAAAGTCCGTATGGTACACAAAGCAAAACCGCACAATTACCTTCACCGCTGTTGTGTTGGGGCTGAGCGTGGTGTGCACACACCGAGCGGGTGTGATTGTTTCCCGTCCGCTGTGTTAGTGTTGGAGAACGCAAGCGCGCGTGTCTACGGTGCAGCCACCGCACAGTTGCCACAACAAGCAACAACACCAACGACACGAAGTCGCCAAGACACGCAGCGCAGCGGAGTTGGGGTGCGGTGAAAATCTTAGCTGCTTAGGGAAAAGGAAAACCGTGAAGTTTTCCTTCTGCTTCAATTTTCGTTCCCCGTTCGCGTGTTTCTTCGCGTCACCAACGAAATGTGTTTGTGATTCCCTTTCCCGTGCGTGTGTGTGTGTGTGTGTGTGTGTGTGTGTGTGTTTGTGTGGAGCAGTAGTAATAGCAGCGTTGGAATGGGAATGCCGTAGCCATTTCGGACCCTATCGTGTTTCAATCGCGAATACGCGAATACCCTTCTCCTTCACTACGGGAACGCGTGACTCATGCACGCGACGAGTCGGTCGGGCTGTTGGATCAAACAAATATTGTACTTGGCTCACGTGCCAACCAGGTATTTGGTCTAGTTGTTCCGCCCTGACGGTAGCTCCAGCAGCGATAAATCATCTGCTATAAGACTGCGGGCAACGAGTTGGGGTATCCAAATTTGAAGAAGTGACTCCCAGTTTGATATCTTGGGAATCAATGCGATAAACAACCCGAAAAGAGGAGGTCACCGCCGCAGACAGTGCGAAAAGCAAGATGATGCTTCTATAAACAACCCAAAAAACACCCTGCAACACCTTGCAACGGTTGTTATCTCGCGGAATTTCATGCCTATCATACCTATCAGCCCCAGGGTGTGTGTGTGTGCGCGTATTTGCCGAGTTCCGAGTTCCTTCCACTGGCCCGGCCGAGGTGGGAGCGGTATCAGATAAAAAGTGGGCGAAAAATGGGCTGGCAACACAATTCTTCACACGGAAGCTTCCACCGTTTCTCCGTTCCGGACCAGCCCGGACGTTCCAAGCTTGCATTCGGATGGGCATGAGCATGAGAAACCGTCCGCTCCGTTATTGCGAACGGTAGTGTCGGCCGAAGCCGACACCGTTGGCTGGTGTAGCTACTAAGACTGCGGCACAAGCCTCAGCACGATAAAAGTGTTGTTGGCAGATGCTGCAGATGCAGTTTTCTTTCCGCAAACGAGCCGCAAAGGTGCGCGATAAGGTTCGTGCACGTGTAATGCACGCAGCCGGGGAAGGCTGGAGATGGAAGAAGGTGAACCTTTAGATTTAAATTGCTTGCTTTTTTAATTAACAAAAATGGCAGATACTTTCACCCTCGGTGGTGAAAATAATTGTTTTGAAATTGATTAGACATGCATTTGTTGGAGAGAAAATGTGATGCTTTTCTCCATTACAATGCCGTTTGTTTCTCTTTAATCAATTTTGGATGTTGAATCCGCTATGAAAATAAATAATTAGTATTTATTTATACCCCAATTAAAGTCGTTGATAGATAAATGCTCAACTGGTAGTGATCTTCCGTTTCTTCTTTGGCTTTCTTCTTTGGTTTCACGACCCAACTGTGCTGCAATAGCTTGGCATCGCTTCAGGCAGTAGGTCACCGATGGAAGTTGGAAGGGTATAATGAGTTCTTCGATTCGAGATCGTAAACCGAAGACGCCTGACAACATTCACCAAGTGGTCATAGTGCGATGTCGAGAGGTGACTTTTTGGACAGTCGAACGTCTATACCAGCCTTTCCGTTGCTGTTATACCATTGGAGGTGATCTTGGAATGGTTGGTGAAGTATGAACAGGCACCGCGTTGGATCACTATGATGATCCTGTCCTAGATTATCAAAAATCATACAATCTTGGTTCTGCTACTTGATAGATCGACGGATCTAAATTAAAAACTTAGCGTAGCGAAAGAGATATCTCATTTTGAAGACAACAAGACGTGAATCTAAAAAAAATACTAGAACCTGAAAGTTTTACTTCATCTGAAAGTACTTCCAATCAACATCTCACATCTCAAGCACCGCAACGTTCATTTCCAACGATCGTCCCAATATCGGTCAAGTGGAAATCGTCTACCCTTCCCTCTACGACAGCTCCAAAGTGGAAGAAACCATATTTGAATTCTGGTTTACTTCTGCATTGTACGAAAAACACTGATGTTCGAACAAGTGCATAACCACTTTGATCGACACATGTGAGATATCCGATACCGCATACGGCACACCGGGCTACCCGTATGGAGCAACCCGTTTAATGAACCCCCCAGTAAACCACACATGCGTCCGTCTTCGGTACATCAATCGGGAAACTGATGCAACGGAGTGGAACGTTTGTTGATGTTTTTTTTTTGCTTTGTTGTTGCTCGCCATACAAGGTCTGCAAGCTCGGCAGGTTGGTAGCACAGCGATACGACAGGTTGCGGCTACCAGACGCCGTCAAGCCGAACGCTGAAGATGTTACGGATCGCTGAGCACACAGACAGCCAGGTTTGATTGTAATGTGGAGTGTCTTCGGGCGATCAGAACTGAAACGAAACGCTATCGATTTGGAGAAGCAATTGCAAATCCGATTGAAACATGATATTTCCTTTCCTGAAAACCCAAAACAGTGTAGACATCGAAACCCCAAAACCTCGTTCCGGTCCGGGATTGATAGTGTTTCTTTTTCTCTTTACCACAGCTTGTTGTGGTAGAACTTCAGATCGAAATGTCCCCCAGCGCCACCGCCCTGCTGGCTCCCGTTCGAGTAGACCGACTCGTTGTCGTCGTGCAGGCTGCCGCGCGTGCCCGACTTCCCGATCGGCCGGTTGATCTTGACCGAGCCGAACCCTTCGTTCTCCTCCTGGTCGAACTCCATCTTGCCGCTGGGCGTGACGGCCGCCCCGACGCCGAACGAGATGTTCTTCAGCCCGGTGTGTTGCTTCGTGTAGCGGGCCGGCTTCCGGCTGCCGATGCCGAACTCGCCACCGCCGCCGCCGCCGCCACCCGCCGACGGATGTTCCGGCGTCGCCTGCTGGCTGACAGATTGCGGTGATAGAGAGTGCCGCTCATCGTCCCGCTCGTCGTCGTCACCGTGCCGCTGAAGCTCGAGATGGTGCGGATGGAAGTCGTACGGGTCCGGGTCCGGGCCGGGTTCGGGCATGTCCTCGTACGCGTGCATTTCCGGCTGCTCGGCAAACTTCACCTCCAAATGGTGCGGTGCGTTGTCACCACTACCACCACCACCGGTACTACCGACGGCGTCCTCCTCGTCGTTGTGCAGCTCCAGGCGCTGCATCTCGTCGGCCAGGTGATGGTCGCCGTCGATCGAGTCCGTCTCGTACCGGTGCTGGTGATCGGCGTCCGTGACGTCGTGACTGCCATTAGCGGCGTGCCCGTTAGCGGCGGTGTTAGTAGCGGTGCTGCTGCCCAAAATAAGGTACCGCGAGCGAACCAGGAAGAGAGAAAAGCGAAACACCATTTTCACGTGCGCACAAACAAACACACTACTCTACAAAACCGGGCTGCATCTCTACTCTACTGTGTAACCAACCCGGAAGCCAACCAACAAACAAACGAGCAAACAAACAAACCTACCAACGAAAACTCAACAACACCCACAAAAAAACGCTCCACTCGGGGGAAGCCCTACGTCACGAGATCAACGGCAAACAGCTTGTTCCCAAAGCACACTATCTACTTGCGAAAACGGCTCTCTCTCTCTCTCCTTCTTTTTCTCTTTACCACAGCTTGTTGTGGTAGAACTTCAGATCGAAATGTCCCCCAGCGCCACCGCCCTGCTGGCTCCCGCAAAAAACAAAAATAATTAAAAAAACATCTCTAAGAATAGGCAAATTATTACTACACTGCTAGCTTAAGGAAACAACATCGCATGACGTTTAGCGGTATCTAGCCTAAGGACGCGCGGCCTACTATGATTCCGTTGTCACCACTTTTAAAGGCAAGGTGAAGCAACCTATCTCTCTATCCTTCGAATACACTTCCATCGTAATAATTGCATGCATTTCTATTTTACCTTTCCTTTTAATTGTACGAACAAACGTTTACAAAGTTGCCAGCTGAGCTTCCTTTTCGCTCGCTATTATACACCCCGGTCTATTACAAACATTACAATACTTACTGTTTAGGTGCGAAATATAATGAAACAAAAGAGGAAAAAAAAGCAAACGAAACACGGTGTAAAGTTTCTTTTTCTTTTGTTTTGTCTCTTTATTCTTTTCCAAATTGTCCATTTATAGTTGCATGAGTACATGGAGAAAATGGGTTTTTTTTGGAGATGAAGCGTATTTTTTGTTTGTTGTTGCTTTGTTTGCAGAGTGTGGAGGGGGGGGGGCTTACATTCTGTTTCTACTGGAATCGTTTGCGATCTATTTAGATTATACCGTTCGCACTATAGGTTTCGCTACAAGAAGTTACGCCATTTTAGATAGTAGACGAATTCAGACACACACACATTCTCTTTTTGTTATTGTAGACGATTTACACTAAATGGTAAAGAGTTGAAAGAGTTTTCTCTCCGTTGCGCGATGGTGTTCGGCAGGTAACTTTTTTTTTGTTTTGTTTACGGTTTTACTTCTACTGCTCCTGCTTGACATTTCTCTTGCCAGTTTTTCTGTGGTGGCTCTTACAAACTAAGTGGGGAGATGTGTGTTTTGCTTTTCTTTTCGTTTGTATCCGCTTCCTTACTGTTCTCAGTGAATAATGTAATCCTTCAGAAAGTCCTGCTGCATGTTACTGTAACGAAAAGCGAAGCGTAGAACAAATAGAACACAAGAGAAGAGATTGCGCTCGTAACAGAAGAGAGGAAAACCGTACCAACAAGCTCTAATCGCAACGGGGGGGCCAAGCCAAACCAACCCGGAAGCCAACCAACAAACAAACGAGCAAACAAACAAACCTACCAACGAAAACTCAACAACACCCACAAAAAAATTTTTTTTTTCGTTATCAAATTTAGAACAAATTCGTACACTTTCCTCCTTGCACTAGGAAAAAGAGAATAGGATAAAAAATTGGACAAAAATCGTTCAATTGAAAGGGAAACGATTTTGTGCAAACGACAACGAGACGTGCGCGTGCGCGTTCACATGACACACACACGCACACGATCGCCTGTGATGATTTCAAAGCAAACAATGGAAAGGAATGGAAGCGCGCGTGGATTCGATTACAACAGAGAATGACGAAACACTCGATAGTATTTACCAAACTGTTGGAAAGCATTTACATACACACGAGCGATGCGATACTAAAACTCCCTTTCTGTTAGGGGAAAACGCTTAGGAATATTAGTTTCAAACAAACAAAAAAAACGTGGGTGGTGCGGGCGGTGCGGGTGGACCTTCCTCCTCGCTTGCTGCAGCCGGTGGCGGTATCTCAGCCGCCCGAGCTGCTCCCCTTATGGGCAGCGGTAAATCGAGTCCGTCCGATTCGGAGAGTGTGTTCACCGACGACGAATGGACGGCGGCAGCGACCGCGGCTGGCTCACCGGCTGGCGGGAAGGGCACGGATCGTGCGGGTGGCGGATCGGGTGGAGCGGCGCACGGTGGTGGAACGATCGACCGCAGCACCCGCCCGTCGGACAGCTCGATCGAGAACGATGCGGTCGGGTGGACGTACGTGCAGCGCTTCTCGAAGGTGCCGAACGCGTCCGCGGAGGTGGCGTCCACATCCGGCAGTAATGGGACCGGTGCGCCACCGCGGCCACCGAAGCGTACGAGCCTTAACCTGGAAGGGATCGAAAAGTGAGTTGGCGGGGGGTGCCGGAATCTCTAGGATAAACCATTTTAAAGCGACCGTTTGTTCCACAGAACGAAGGATATCATCTCGTCCGACACGGAAAACGTTTCCCCCGCCATCGGGCCGAAGGAGGCTAGTGCGGTAAGTATTTTTGCGACGCTTCTTTACACCCTGTTTGCCCATTTAACTCCTCTTCGCTCGTTTGCCCAGCATATTGAACAATTCTACGATATTCCGCGCTCCCATCAGCATCCGTACACCGGGAGCAGCATGCATCTGCCGGACGGGGATCTGCTCTCGCCGCTCAGCCAGTGCGATCTGGTCGCGTCCAGCACGCCGAATCTGATCAGCGAGATCGGCAGCATCGGCGGCGGCAGTCTGTGTGGAACGCTGGGCCGTCCGGCCCGGCCTCATTGCTACACGAACGCGGCACCGACAAAGGTGGAGGGGAACGTGTTCCGATTCGACTTCAGCGAGCAGGTACGGGGCGTAGGGTTTGATATATGTCAACTGTCTAGGTTCAATAATCACTAACACTCACTTCTTTTGCTCTTCATTCAGTCCGATTCCTCGCCCGATGGTACACCACCACATGCGCACCCAATCGCTTAACATTGACCAACAGCAGCAGCAGCAGCAACAGCGCGGTGGGAAGAAGATTCCGGAAAACTTGAAGCTCTCCGAACGATCGCCCTCGACCAGTGCGTTCGACAGTGGCCCGGAGCAGCCGTCCCCGGCGCTGAGCACCTCGTCCGGGCCGTACATACCGATCAGCGAGTGTTACTCCGGCAGCCCGGTCACGCCGCTGAACTCGCTCGATCCGCGGTTCTACGAAACACCGCGCAGCCACACCAACATCGGCTTCAATCTCGTCAACAACGAGCAACCGTACTCGCCAAAGAGAAACAACGTGGGTGGTGCGGGCGGTGCGGGTGGACCTTCCTCCTCGCTTGCTGCAGCCGGTGGAGGTATCTCAGCCGCCCGAGCTGCCCCCCTTATGGGCAGCGGTAAATCGAGTCCGTCCGATTCGGAGAGTGTGTTCACCGACGACGAATGGACGGCGGCAGCGACCGCGGCTGGCTCACCGGCTGGCGGGAAGGGCACGGATCGTGCGGGTGGCGGATCGGGTGGAGCGGCGCACGGTGGTGGAACGATCGACCGCAGCACCCGCCCGTCGGACAGCTCGATCGAGAACGATGCGGTCGGGTGGACGTACGTGCAGCGCTTCTCGAAGGTGCCGAACGCGTCCGCGGAGGTGGCGTCCACATCCGGCAGTAATGGGACCGGTGCGCCACCGCGGCCACCGAAGCGTACGAGCCTTAACCTGGAAGGGATCGAAAAGTGAGTTGGCGGGGGGTGCCGGAATCTCTAGGATAAACCATTTTAAAGCGACCGTTTGTTCCACAGAACGAAGGATATCATCTCGTCCGACACGGAAAACGTTTCCCCCGCCATCGGGCCGAAGGAGGCTAGTGCGGTAAGTATTTTTGCGACGCTTCTTTACACCCTGTTTGCCCATTTAACTCCTCTTCGCTCGTTTGCCCAGCATATTGAACAATTCTACGATATTCCGCGCTCCCATCAGCATCCGTACACCGGGAGCAGCATGCATCTGCCGGACGGGGATCTGCTCTCGCCGCTCAGCCAGTGCGATCTGGTCGCGTCCAGCACGCCGAATCTGATCAGCGAGATCGGCAGCATCGGCGGCGGCAGTCTGTGTGGAACGCTGGGCCGTCCGGCCCGGCCTCATTGCTACACGAACGCGGCACCGACGAAGGTGGAGGGGAACGTGTTCCGATTCGACTTCAGCGAGCAGGTACGGGGCGAAGGGTTTGATATATGTCAACTGTCTAGGTTCAATAATCACTAACACTCACTTCTTTTGCTCTTCATTCAGTCCGATTCCTCTGCACCGGCCATCAATCGTCGCCTGAAGCCACGCTCATCGTTCGACATCACCAGATCGATTGAATCCGTGAGCCAGAGCGTGAAGCAGCAGATGTCTCTCGGTGGCAACGGTGCCATTTCAGCGGCTACTCCCGCCGTCAGTGGTGGTGGTAGTGGTGGTGGTGGTGGTGGTCAGCAGTCTGTCACCAAGAGTCCACCGACGGTCGATCGCACGCGTAAACCAGCCACTCCAAAGGTAGTAGGGCGAGCATAACATCCAATGTGAACAGTTTAGTAAATGTGCAATCGCTCCACTCTTGCAGATCGGAACAAACTCGATGCGCCGCAAGGGAGGCCCCGTCTCGCTGAATTCGGCCTCGAATCAGATGACCGAGAGTACGTACGGCAACACGCAGGATGCAAACATTTCAATGGTACGTTGAGTTAGCAATCATCAATCCCTTGGGGTGGCGGAGCTAATCGTTTATTTCTCCTTCTTGTTTCGATCACAAACAGCTTTCAGTCGTATCTCCACGTGGTACGGGCAAGAATGAGGATCGCCTGCAGTATCTTGATCTGGATCACTCGAACAGTCCCCAGAAACCGAACCAGCAGAACGCCATCTACTCCGGACCGAGTAGCATCGGTGGCGGTGGCGTTGGTGGTAGTGGTGGTGGTGGTGGTGGCGGTGGTGTTGGTATTGGAACGAACTCTAACCATCATCATACCGTCGTTGCCACTAGCTCGCTTGCACGCGACGCTGGTGCCGGGTCTTCGAGACACCATCACCACCACCGTGAGGGTGATACGATCCAAATCCCGACCAAACCGGTCCAAACGAACCGCACACCGTACACCACGGTCGATTTCGTCAAAACGGACGCATTCAACCGTGTGCGTGCGGATTCGGAACTGACACGCGCACAATCCCGTCTCAAGGATCAAACGTCCTAGACGGAGCAGAAACATTACAACATAAGCAGCAGCATTGCCTTTTGCGCTTTACATTCTAACGTGGCTTACAGTTAATTCGTCTTCCACACTTTAAATAAGTTTGCCTTTTTGGTTTAAAAACTGCTTTCTTTACATTACTCTAAATCGAACCGAATTATGAAAAGAGGTGATATATATAGTGCAACAAAAAGCATATTCGTGGCAAAGCAAAAGACTTGTAGGGACGCAACAGCAGAGAAGCAGCAATCGTAACGAAACGAACAAGCATTAGAGCGAATAGTACATATAGCAAAAGTGCAATTAAGTGCAAAATGTTCTGCCTTATTCGTATATTCCTACTTCGTAAGCTTACTAGCGACTAGACGACTAACAAAACAAACTACGGCAAAAAAAGAAACGGCGAAAAGAACGTTTTTTTTTATAGCCTCTTCCATTATGGTCCACCTAATGAACTCGTACACGTTACAGGGCCAGGCCCAGCATAGGAACCGATCGGGCTGACTGACTGCTCATAAAGCAGCGCGGCCCGTTTTCTTTGATTTGCGATAGAAAATGATGCCCTTTCTGATGATGCATTTTCTTTGCCAAGTTGCAACTTGTTCCCGGTGGTTTTAAGCAACCGCCCGGAAAAGTGCCCCCCGGCACGCAATCCACCCGTTGGTCATTTTAAAGTAGTTGGCCTGGTTTTCGAAATTTGAATACGGGGCTGTCAATAACGGGGTGGAGGGTTTTTTTTCTCTTCTCTCTCCTTCACGACACCCACCTTAATGATGCAGAACAACACACGGTTCCTCGTCCCGCACGCAACGACACTGAGTGCAGCGGATGTTGTTCTGGGAATGGAAGAACCGTGTCAGTGTTATATGGACCGAACGGCTCACTTTCATTAGAACAGCGCCGTTAATCAGGTCACGCGAATAACCGAGAAATGTTTTTTTTTGTTGGTGCATGTGTTCTCCATGCTGCACTTGCAATGTCAGTGGGCGACCGCTTACGTGTGCTACGTGGAATTTGCTGCTAATAAACAAATGCTTTTTACGGCTCCCCTCTGTGTGTGATAGCGATCGCATCGGATGCATGCAAAGCAAGCAAACACACCCAGCCGAGCGGGTTGTTTGGGAAGAAAGTTAAATTATAGCCTCTTCCATTATGGTCCACCTAATGAACTCGTACACGTTACAGGGCCAGGCCCAGCATAGGAACCGATCGGGCTGACTGACTGCTCATAAAGCAGCGCGGCCCGTTTTCTTTGATTTGCGATAGAAAATGATGCCCTTTCTGATGATGCATTTTCTTTGCCAAGTTGCAACTTGTTCCCGGTGGTTTTAAGCAACCGCCCGGAAAAGTGCCCCCCGGCACGCAATCCACCCGTTGGTCATTTTAAAGTAGTTGGCCTGGTTTTCGAAATTTGAATACGGGGCTGTCAATAACGGGGTGGAGGGTTTTTTTTCTCTTCTCTCTCCTTCACGACACCCACCTTAATGATGCAGAACAACACACGGTTCCTCGTCCCGCACGCAACGACACTGAGTCTTCGTGGGGAAAAGTTGTCGAAAATAGTTTAAGCGGGGGGGTCTTTTGTTTGACCCCATTTTAGGTTCTGTATCGTTTCTTCAATCGCTGGAGCAGAGAATTGTTTCTTTGTTTCAATGTTGCTTCCAGTTTTGTAGATAAAGAACTTAAAAGCCACCTGCGAAAAGGTATTTAACATAATGAGCTTGAGCTGTTAATGTCTTTTTCATTGCACTTAGATAGCTCAGTCTCTAACGAAATCTCTATAATCGAATGGAGAGTACTATTTGAAACTAAAACTAAAGATTTTTACTTGAAAGATTTGAACAAAGTCTTAGGAAGTTTGGAACTGAAAAAAGATGTCTAGTAAGCCAACACTTCAACATGTAAATATTAGAGATGCTCCTATTTGAGTTTCACAAAAGAGATATTTCAGAAGAGCTTGGTAATCCTTAGAAACGATTAGCATAAGCTTCTTTAACACTTTTTTCTATATTATTCCTATTCTAAAATATATTCAAAGTTTAGAACTTTTCAACCAATCTTAAATTGAATCAAAGTTCTCCTCCGCAAACGAACCCGGTAAAAAGCTCGTCAGCTATCGCAAAATCGATTACTTGCCTGACCTTCCGTTAGGATATCCGCATCGCGTTCACTTTCAATTACACTCCCACCCATGTATGCACGGCCCGATGATTCAGCTTGTATCCGATAAGCTTCCGACACCTGCTGCAATCGGCCCATTGCTCGGCCCAATAAATCCCCAAGCTTCCCGCATTGCCACAGGTACGCTAGCCGTCCGCGAAGGACGCTGCTGGCCGGCCGGTAGGCAAACTTAGGTGTGAAACGAAGGCTGGAGGGTTTTTTTCCCCCTCTGTGTGTGATAGCGATCGCATCGGATGCATGCAAAGCAAGCAAACACACCCAGCCGAGCGGGTTGTTTGGGAAGAAAGTTAAATTATAGCCTCTTCCATTATGGTCCACCT
>KZ067223.1:118291-135068 GCA_002091845.1 Anopheles cracens | reverse complement strand
GCGCAGCCCTCGTCCTCACGTGGTTGGTGGGTATAGTGAAACTTTCGCCCGCTTGATAACCTCGTCAGCCCTAGGACGTAGAGCGCAGGCGGCCACTTTATTTGTGGCGAAACCCTTTTTCGGGGATTACATACATTATTATTTTATTATAGGCCGCGAGCCCTCCCGGAACCCGTCGTTATCTGTTCCGTGCGCCGTTCGTTGTGCGGCATCGGGGTTAATACTGGCCCCGGTGCAGGTGTTCCTTTCCGAGCGGGCGCTGAAAGACGCGAACCGGCGCGAGGAAGTCAGCAAGGCTAGTAATGCCCGGCTTTCGAGCCGACCTATGCAAACAATCGCGTCCGGAAGCGTCCCGAGCAAAGCCGGCCCCCGAAAGGAGACTGCTTAAGTCTTAAAGCGGACAAGTCTAGTCTCGACAGTGTGTGTGAGGATTTTTAAGTTTAATTTATAATGACAATGCGTTCGCTTGCAACGTTCTACGAAATTTGTCGTATTTAGTATTGGTTTTAATTGTATTTTAAATTCCTTTTTTTTAAACACAGTAACAGATGAAATATTTGTTCGTAATTTTTTGTGATTGAATTCCCAGAATGAGCGAGAGTTACATAATTGTTTTTTTCATCTTTTATGTGTTCCTCTGTTCTTGCCAACTCGCCGTAGAGCGTATAGCCACCACGATCCGAATCTTGTCTGTTTTCGTCATTTCAATCGCTTCTCTCCTCTCTTCGATTATAATCTATCTCTTTCCTCATTCCGTTCGAGATTGGCTTCGGCTATCCTTGATTCCTGCTCCTAACTCTTCCTGTCCCTCTTTTCTCTTCTTCTACCCTCATATGTTTGTTTGGTTTGGTATGTTTGTTTTTTTTAGCACTTAAGTCTTGATTGTTGTTGGTTAGTTTGTCAGCTAGATGTTAAGTAGTTAAGATACTGTACGAACCTGGCTAAGCCATTGGCAGGCCAATAGTGGATGGAAATAAATAAATAAATAAATAAAATATTATTGAAATAAAAAAAATTCTCGGTTTAACTGTATAACTAGTCAAACTGACAAGAATCGCTTAATGATGGAAATTTCACATAATTTTCCGGTTCGGCCTGTAACGATTCGATTTAATAAACGATAGGGTCAAGAGATTTACGTAATCGAGAATGTAAAGCCAATGTTTTGTATCTTTGGAGGATGGACCCTGCCTGTTTTTCAAAAATTGGAATCGAATGTTCCCCATGAGTTTAACGAGAAAAAGATAGTTACATAGTCAATTTTCCGATTCAATATTATTCTACTTGTAGGCAGATTCGTCAGTTCAGCTGGTGTCCATATTTCGATCGAAATATTCGGATCGAAATTAGTTTCAGTCACTGTTTTGACGCCAATTAAATAAAATTTTGATTATGAATTTTCAACCTCTCACGATATAGTTGGACTTGCACATGAACAGAACGAATGAAAATTGGTAATAAGTTGTTAAAAAAAATCGTCCGTTCACCGATCGAATGGCAGTAAAATCTGCCAGTGTCAGCAAGATACGACTGCGCCGGGTGCAAACTAAATATTACAAACCGGACATCATCGGACCCGGGCTTTAACAACTCCGCGAAACTGCTGCTTTCGCCGGCCGTCGTCGATAATGGTGCATTTACATTTTATGTCACTCGCCTGCCAGCTGCCGGCAAAGGTACACACACCACTCACCGAAACGCCGGCTCGTTCCGTCCCGGCGACACTCGAACAACTCGCGAGCGCGCTTCCCGTGCCCGTGTTTACGACCCTGCTAACGATTGCGCTTCTCCGCGCGCTTAAAATCGTTTACCGATCATCGGTAACGAATTGCTACTGGAAACAAAAGGGGGGGAAAAAACAAGAACCAGGTTCCCTTCTCCCCGGGGGCGCTAATGGGTCGTAATAAATAGGTTGCAAAAATAGTGTCGGAAGCGCGCCGGGACGAGTAAAGTTACTTATCTGGCGCTCAAGCTCGAGTTGCGCTTGTTTACGACGACGGAAGAGGGGGAGCAGCTTGCGCTGCCGCAACCCGTGCCGAGCTGGCTCTCTATTAGCGTAATTGATAACATTTCAATACACGCGCCGTTTGCCGTAGCATAATGGAGCACGCGAAACGCGGCCCCGTACATCGCACCGTGGCGGGGCGGACATTTTAGTACCCTTTCAGCATAATTGTAGCCTGTCGTGGACGATATCTTTATTAAAAGAGGAAGACGACCGGGCGGAGGATCTAGCCATGAGCGGCCGAATTGCGAAAACGATCTTGTCCTCTATCCTTGATTCCTGCTCCTAACTCTTCCTGTCCCTCTTTTCTCTTCTTCTACCCTCATATGTTTGTTTGGTTTGGTATGTTTGTTTTTTTTAGCACTTAAGTCTTGATTGTTGTTGGTTAGTTTGTCAGCTAGATGTTAAGTAGTTAAGATACTGTACGAACCTGGCTAAGCCATTGGCAGGCCAATAGTGGATGGAAATAAATAAATAAATAAATAAAATATTATTGAAATAAAAAAAATTCTCGGTTTAACTGTATAACTAGTCAAACTGACAAGAATCGCTTAATGATGGAAATTTCACAGAACTTTCCGGTTTGGCTCGAAACGATTCGATTTAATAAACGATAGGGTCAAGAGATTTACGTAATCGAGAATGTAAAGCCAATGTTTTGTATCTTTGGAGGATGGACCCTGCCTGTTTTTCAAAAATTGGAATCGAATGTTCCCCATGAGTTTAACGAGAAAAGATAGTTACATAGTCAATTTTCCGATTCAATATTATTCTACTTGTAGGCAGATTCGTCAGTTCAGCCGGTGTCCATAATTCGATCGAAATATTCGGATCGAAATTAGTTTCAGTTACTGTTTGGCGCCAATGAAATAACATTTTGATTACGAATTTTCAACCTCTCACGATATAGTTGGACTTGCACAGGAACAGAACGAATGAAAATTGGTAATAAGTTGTCAAAAAAAATCGTTCTATTTCCGTCCGCTCACCGATCGATTGGCAGTAAAATCTGCCAGTGTCAGCAAGATACGACTGCGCCGGGTGCAAACTAAATATTACAAACCGGACATCATCGGACCCGGGCTTTAACAACTCCGCGAAACTGCTGCTTTCGCCGGCCGTCGTCGATAATGGTGCATTTACATTTTATGTCACTCGCCTGCCAGCTGCCGGCAAAGGTACACACACCACTCACCGAAACGCCGGCTCGTTCCGTCCCGGCGACACTCGAACAACTCGCGAGCGCGCTTCCCGTGCCCGTGTTTACGACCCTGCTAACGATTGCGCTTCTCCGCGCGCTTAAAATCGTTTACCGATCATCGGTAACGAATTGCTACTGGAAACAAAATGGGGGGGAAAAAACAAGAACCAGGTTCCCTTCTCCCCGGGGGCGCTAATGGGTCGTAATAAATAGGTTGCAAAAATAGTGTCGGAAGCGCGCCGGGACGAGTAAAGTTACTTATCTGGCGCTCAAGCTCGAGTTGCGCTTGTTTACGACGACGGAAGAGGGGGAGCAGCTTGCGCTGCCGCAACCCGTGCCGAGCTGGCTCTCTATTAGCGTAATTGATAACATTTCAATACACGCGCCGTTTGCCGTAGCATAATGGAGCACGCGAAACGCGGCCCCGTACATCGCACCGTGGCGGGGCGGACATTTTAGTACCCTTTCAGCATAATTGTAGCCTGTCGTGGACGATATCTTTATTAAAAGAGGAAGACGACCGGGCGGAGGATCTAGCCATGAGCGGCCGAATTGCGAAAACGATCTTGTCCCTTTCTTGTGTGTGTGTGTGTGTGTGTGTGTGTGTGTGTGTGGCGCAGCCCTCGTCCTCACGTGGTTGGGGAATGGAAGTGCTACACATAAGAGCATCGGTGGCTCCTAAAAGCCATAAGAATATCGCGATGTATGCACATGTGCTCCGGAGCTATAAGTGACTCGCGAGAAAATGGGCACGCCGAGTAAAAAGCATTACGATGAAATGTTTTAAATCGAACCTTCGGCGGTGGGCGAACCGTCAGGGCGGAAGTCGGTCCTTGCGGAGCAGCCGTTTCCGCTCCGTTCTAAAGTGGCGCAGCTCGTTACGGCAAATGGCGTCGGTGGTGACATGCCCGTCTTCGAGTTGCATGCATTACGGAATATGGGTGCTCATTCCAACGCACACACACACACACACGCAGGCATACAGGGGGAGAAGATTATGGCTTTTGGATGAAACCGGAAAGGAAAAGCATTTGTTGTCCGTTTCGCAGGCAAAACATGGGCGATAAAATATACAACAACAACCGGGACGCCTTCATCCGTTCGACGACGACGACGACGGGCTGATTGCATGTGAAATATGGATGAGTCGTGAGCGTCCGTCTCTTGATCTGTTCCGGACGGGGGAGTGCGATTGCTTTGCGGGCTTAAAAGATCCGATGTGTGTTATGCATTTATTTGGTGATTTATGGAACACCGCGACCGCTTTTATAGGTTGCTGTCCGTTCGGAAATACGCTCCGTACCAGACAAATTGTCTGACGATCGTGTGCTTTTGCTTGCTGTTGTTGTTGCTCAGCATTCTGAGTTATGTATGCAGCGACTTTGTAGAGCACGATGCGGAGATCCCGAGGCGCGGGTGATGGGAATTTTGGCAAATTTGAAGAACCATTAAGTGCCCGTTGTGGGATTAATCCGCACGATTAAATAAATTGAGACATACACTCGCACGGACATGCACACACGAGCGGAGGCTGGCTTTATTGGCTGCCTAATCCGGGGAACCGTTTATGCCCCGATCGTTTGGCATGATTTATACTACCGTCGTGGTTTACGGTGGTCGAGATGACACATTTTTAGTATGCGAGTGTGTTAGTGTGTGTATGTGTTCTGGGACGTAGAACAAGTTCTTGGAAGAGGCGATTCTCTCAGGTTATATTCATATCGTCATGTAGTTCTCGAGAACATTAATTGTTAGGTGGAGCGATTGATTGATCGTGGAGATAGCTTAAACGGCTTATAATTAATATAGGAAGTGTGACTCATGTTTGAGTAGCGTGAAAAAACCCACCCGATACGACTTATACTAACCCATTGAATGTTTTAAGTGTAGAAACGCTTAAAACGCTTCAGAAACGCTCCGAATTGCTTTATATGAACTTAGAGCTCTTCATGAATCGGACGTCTATCAGAAAGTCAACTAAGTGGCTGCAAGAGCCCAGAATCGTGCTTTCTCCTCATAAAGCATTTCAATCGAAACTTCCAATTGCGTTGTAATATTGCTTCATCCCCAACGTGCCGGGTGTACGTGATAAGCGCATTATTTTCGCATCCATGCAGACCATGTCGCAGTTGCGGCAAGCAATGGTCATTCCCGGGAAGACGGCACGAACCCAGGTACCGTGCCCGTCGCCTGTGGCCGGCCGGTCAACAGCAAATCGTCCCGATAAATCCCTCACCGGGGCGAAGTTTCTTGCGGGGATGGACACAAGAAACCGCATGGGATCTCGATCACGTTCTCGATGCAAATGAAGAACCGGTGCCGGAGGGGCCCGAAGAGTTGAGCAAATAGTACACCGATAAGGTGGGAAACGATTGTAACCGGACGTAGCAAATAGACTTCCCGTTTCGTGCAGCTTTAGGCGAGTGAGAGTGGAGTTATTATCACAACTGCAACTTGGGATGTTATTAAAATTTTAATACACTCCCGCTCTATCTATCCCGATCTCGATTGGGCGTATCACGGGTAATTGAAATAGTTTTACAAGGAAAGCGTTCCGCCGGAAGCGTGCCTTCGTACTCCAATGTCCCGGGCTGTGGTTGTAATCAGTCGAACCCCGAAATTGTTTTCTCATCCAAACTTTCCGACCAGTTCCGAAGCTGCAACCGCATCGACCTGCTGCTGGACGCAACGGTTTGTTGACGCTCCAAAGTTCCAATATTGCTTTTTCAACGAGCGCCCGGCACGGGTTTTGTGATTTGAGTTTGATCAGATAGCGTACGATTTCACCGGGGTGAACCCATATTTTGTTTGAGTAAGCTTGGGTGGTTCGAGCCCAGTTCACTCCGGTAAGTTTATATTAGTTCCCCGACCGCCTGCGTCGGGAACGGGAAGAAAGCGTCCCAATAAAAAATCGAGTATCCCTCCCCCCAACAGCTTGGATGCAATCGGCTGCAAATTGTGGTGAATGCGACAAGCGACAGCGATTAAAACGAAATGAGTTTCAAACGCTGCCGGCGGCCCGAAAATAATGATGCCCTAAAAGGAGAGGTGAGGCCTTGTCCGAGCGTTGTCCGATCGCCCGATTGTTGTGGCCCTCTCTGGTGGTGTTTATTTATTTATTTACCTGTTTCGCTTTCCCACGGCAGCAACGGTGCGAGCGAATAAATAAATAGCACGAACCGTTGCATCACGGGGCGAACCGACCGAGGGCAAAGGATAATAAACGCACCCTTCGCTGCTAGCCTGCGGGTTGCGGGGCCACAAATTGTCATAAATCCGGGCGGTGTTTTCGTGTTTTGCTGTGTTTGAGGTGAGGTTTGTGGTTTCGGTTGCTGACCGATGTTTGTGCTGAGGCTGAGGGGAGAGAACTGTGACCCGGAGTGTGCATAGTGATTGGATGCACCGTAAAGGGTGCGTTTTTTTAGAAGTCCAATTGTATAGGCATTGTGAACATAATCCTTTGTTTGTTGCCAACCAATTACCACGCACACTTTATTCTTTTGTATCTCAATCCAAGCGGTCGATCGATTTCCCGATCGACCCAACTGTTACGCACCGTACTTGTGACCTGAGCTGACCTGCAACCGTTTGTTGGTAGTGGTGATGCAGCGAGTACCATCACGTCCACTTCCGTTTCCTACTTACCTTACATTTATATTCACTACGTTTTGAAGAACAAAAAAAAGCCAGTTTGCAGTGCTTTCAGCATAAAACGCGCACAACGAGACACAGACCCACAGGCCACCGGAAGCCGAACACCTGCGTCGGGGACGGCCAGAGATACCAACGGTGAGAGAAGGCAGAGGTTTTTTGCATTATGCATAGAACAGTAATTGATCCACTCCCCCCACCGGGGGAGGCACAACCGGGCGAGTGAAATGAGTTGTGCATTTTTTAATGAGCAAAACTGTGTCATTCACATGCACGCCCGGGCCCCGCGCATCATACGTGATGCGTGTTTGCAGTGCTACAGCTCAGGCTCATTTGTGAAACATTAAATAATATCGCATTGCAGTATCGCAGTGGGAGATGCCTGCCAGGCCGCGTTTAAAGCGGTGAAGCGGGTGGCTTTTGTTACTCGCGCGTGCACGCACGCTTTTTGCGTGCCCGAGCCCGATTGATTGTGCAAAACAAACACAACCGGGATGAGCTGGATGAAATGCACCCGAGAAGTGGCATCAATTATAAACAGACATATATTCCGGTGGGTTCTGCAGAGCTTTCGCACGCTTGCTGTGATTGTGAGGATTCGCGGTACTCGGTTCAGTTCGTGGAAGTTGGAAGGATTTGAAAAGAATTTGTTTCATTTGCCCAGAAACAATGTTTACTATGTGTCAAATAAATAGTTTTACAAGGAAAGCGTTCCGCCGGAAGCGTGCCTTCGTACTCCAATGTCCCGGGCTGTGGTTGTAATCAGTCGAACCCCGAAATTGTTTTCTCATCCAAACTTTCCGACCAGTTCCGAAGCTGCAACCGCATCGACCTGCTGCTGGACGCAACGGTTTGTTGACGCTCCAAAGTTCCAATATTGCTTTTTCAACGAGCGCCCGGCACGGGTTTTGTGATTTGAGTTTGATCAGATAGCGTACGATTTCACCGGGGTGAACCCATATTTTGTTTGAGTAAGCTTGGGTGGTTCGAGCCCAGTTCACTCCGGTAAGTTTATATTAGTTCCCCGACCGCCTGCGTCGGGAACGGGAAGAAAGCGTCCCAATAAAAAATCGAGTATCCCTCCCCCCAACAGCTTGGATGCAATCGGCTGCAAATTGTGGTGAATGCGACAAGCGACAGCGATTAAAACGAAATGAGTTTCAAACGCTGCCGGCGGCCCGAAAATAATGATGCCCTAAAAGGAGAGGTGAGGCCTTGTCCGAGCGTTGTCCGATCGCCCGATTGTTGTGGCCCTCTCTGGTGGTGTTTATTTATTTATTTACCTGTTTCGCTTTCCCACGGCAGCAACGGTGCGAGCGAATAAATAAATAGCACAAACCGTTGCATCACGGGGCGAACCGACCGAGGGCAAAGGATAATAAACGCACCCTTCGCTGCTTGCCTGAGGGTTGCGGGGCCACAAATTGTCATAAATCCGGGCGGTGTTTTCGTGTTTTGCTGTGTTTGAGGTGAGGTTTGTGGTTTCGGTTGCTGACCGATGTTTGTGCTGAGGCTGAGGGGAGAGAACTGTGACCCGGAGTGTGCATAGTGATTGGATGCACCGTAAAGGGTGCGTTTTTTTAGAAGTGTAAAAGAAGCGACGTAGTTTAATAGAAATCTAGTGAAACTGAGGACTGTGGCTCATAATACTTCACGTTGAAACGCTCCCACCGATTGGCTTACGAATGGAAAATTGGAAATAAAGCTTATATTTGATGAGATGTGACATATTGGGCCACATTTTGTCGGTTTCGGCTGGGTACGTGTTTAGGAGCTGCGAGGCTCAGTTCAATTGTTCGGTTGCGTATTATGCTGAATGCATGCACGCATTTAGCAGCGCATTGTTCGGTCGGTTTGGTCGCTCGCTGGCGTGTTTTTGGTATCTATAGGGAGGGCTCGTGATGCTTCTGGATGAGGTTTTTGGTAGACGAAAATATAATGCAATGCTCTGTTGGTAAACTTTCTAAAGATTACACTAATAAATCGTTGCTAACACTATAATAAATCGTTTTGACGTATGGAGTGCATACTTTCTGGCTGACTTAATATATTTGCGCATGTATGCAATCTGCACAACGAAAAGCTATATAATGGCTTTACTAATGCAATATTTGCCTGTTAAGGGTAAAATAAGGGTAAATACTAAATCCAAAAAGGGGTTCTAGAAACACTTTAAAATTAACTTCAAATTTCCATATTCATTTTCCAATTATCAATGTTTTTCATATTAATCAGATAAAGCTAAATTAAGCCTTTAGAGAAATTAAATGGAATTATTGCATAATTTTCGACAAAAACGAATATAGAAGCAAAAACCCCAAAAGCCAATAAAACCTAACGCCTGCAAGTAGGCAATACGTGCATTATCTCCCCTCTAATCTTCGCCCGAGCGCAAAACATGCATTCATGCTCACCAACCTGTGAAAATCCACCCAACGGCGGGTTATAAAATGCAGACGGGGGCAAATTTTACACACCACCATCATTCACACCGGATACAGCAAGCCACCGAAACCGGACACTTAATCTCTTCGCGTCCGAATCGCGCGGCAGCGTCCCACTAACCAACGGCTCGCCGCTATGAAGTGCTCTCGCGTGCGCCTGATCATCATCCGGAAGCGCTCGGCCGATCCCTCCCGCGTCCCTACCGGGCGGTCGCGTCCGCGTGCCGCTGTTTAGCCGAAAACAAAACAAACCACGCCGAACAAAACAACAGCCCCGAATGCCGGTCCATAAATAACTTATCATTAAAACGGTCGAAATAGGCCATTTTTGACCAATTTCCATCCCTCTCAAATCACACTGTGCAGTGCGCCAACTGGGTCTGTGCGTCGACGTGTGTGTGTGTGTCTGTCGACAGGGCCAAACAGTCGAAAAACGCATTCCACTGCTGCTGCATGAGGCTGTGCCGGGAACCGAGCAAAAGTCCCCCCCCCCCCCCCCCTCGCTCGCTTGCCACGGTCGACCGAAAACAATTTGACACAACGTTGCAAGCGTGCAACCCCACAGTTCGTGATTTGTGAAGATTGAAAGGAGCAGCGAAGTGTAAACAACACCGCAAAAGACCTATGGGGTACTTTCCTCATTACGGTCAGCTGCAGCGGCTCCCGTATGTGTGTCTGTGTGTGCAAGCGAGTGTTTGTGTCACGGAAAAGGATCATAGAAAAGGTCCTGGCGAATAAACGAACGCACTCGACTGACGCCCCGTGTCAGGCGGGCGGAGGCGAAAGGATGCAGTGGCTACAAACTGTCGCATTGCAAGACAATGCCGTTTATCAAACCAACCCGTCCGAAAACGGGTCCTGCCGCACTGCTGCTGAGCGGTCTCTCATCCTCGTAAATCCGGGCGCGGAACAAAGCGAAAAACACGAGCGCCACCGAACGAGGTACACTGTGTTTACGCTTCACACCCACCCACATCCAAACTGGGTCCGAGCTGTGGGGTTGGCCAGAGTGGGCGCCACCACGGCCACGGTGGACAATCCCGCGTCCGGGCCAGTGGTGGTTTCAGAAAACGTTGTGTAACAAGCTGTCAAAAATCTGTCAAAATACGTCTCATATTACGTTTCAAAATATGTCTCATCTAATCGATATACAGACGCAACTGTAACTATTTTTTGAACATCGAAAAAATAGTTGAAAGTGCTCTGAATTCGAAAAGTGTTTCGTATCATACTTCTTGTTGCATACATTCAGGCGTACAGGCGTCTTATCGCGCTTTACACTATTTGCAATTTCGCGCTACATTCGAGTACAAACAGGAATTTTGCTCACAAAAATAATCTTTAAAATGTATTAAAGATTCCTGAACCGTGACTCTTCCGTGCTAAGAGATTTGAGGATCATAAAACGACCCATCCCAATGCTCACCACCGCAACGAACACAAGACACAAGCTAGTTAAAGGTACCCGCCAAGTTACGAGCATGTTTATCATCATGAGCGCGCGCTGGCCGGCGTTGCTCGCGTCCAAACCCTCGCCGTCGTAATTTGAATAACAAAAAAGCGTGTCGTCTTCGTCGTTGCATTTTAGGGACACACCGAAGTTTGTGACCGTGCAAATCGTCATCGCTCAAGCGAAGCGAAGAATTTGATGTCCTTTTATGTCCTTTCTGTCGGTGCAGCGGCAAGTAAGCGAACGCGAAACGAGCAGGAAGCATCCACGCTGCAACTGTGCCGTGTCTGTTGTGTCGCTCGCAGCGGCGGAAGAAGTGGCAGCACGTTTTTAAGAAATGTCACCGAAGCCGGCGGAACCCGAGTGTGACAATGTAACGCCCGGCTGCTGATCAAACGATACGAGCAGCGCGGCTGCAAGCGGTGGAAATGAAACTTTTAACAGTGCTGCAGGACCTGCCGGCGAGGGCGAGGGTGACTCGGGACGATCCGGGGTGATAAATAGTTTTTACCCACTTGTCACTTGTCCGACCAGCGTGGCTGACCAAAGTGGAAAGCGCTTTTCGCAGTCACGAACGGACAATGCCGTGACGGCAGCAGCAGCAGCAGCAGCGGCCGATGTTGGTGCTATCGCTTCGCTCGGCTGCCCGTGACGTTTGCTCCTTTCGAGTGCTCTTTTATCAACTGTTTTATCCAATCCATTCCGAGCGTGTCGCTATTCCGAGTGGTTCACTATTTCATATGATATTGGTGCTTTTACTTGCTTTTTGGAAAACTATCTTCACTACTCATTCCTGCGAATCTTTTACTCTTTCTAGGTGTGAGAGAGATCCATCGTGTGTCATCACTTCGCTCGGCGGCGCCAGGCAGTGAAAAGGGTGGAAGTGTAGGATGGTGAAAGTTTGCTGAAATCGGACCGTTTGCGTCCCGTCAAAACAATACGCGGGTGCACGCCACGCGCCTGTGTGTTTCGTGTGCTTGTTAGTGCGGAGCGAAGAAGAACCGTTCAAGCGGTGGTGGTTAGTGGTGGAAGAAAGCGATCTGTTTGAGTCGAACTGGGTCCGAGCTGTGGGGTTGGCCAGAGTGGGCGCCACCACGGCCACGGTGGACAATCCCGCGTCCGGGCCAGTGGTGGTAGGATTTTTGGGTTTATCTTTCCGCTTAACTCGATCGAGGCACCGGGCGCCTCCATGAAGTGTGCGTGGGCACCAAAAGCACAGCTAAGGATAGTGGGATATGCGGGAAATAAGGCGGTCAAACTTGATTACACTGTAGTGCAATTAAATGCAGTATGCCGTATGTGCGTTAAATAATAAAAAAAACTTAGCTTCAGCAAACTATCTGGAAGGAGAAAAAACGCTAAAAAATGGACAGTTCCAATGCATTTATTGCCTCTTTAAGGTGGAACTGACGAATGCTTTCTTGTATACCTAGTTTCTAACTCTTTTTACTCACCAAAGGCATTTCACGAGGGTTCATCTTCACATGCAACAACCCGATGATGATAATGATAAAATTAGTAGAAAGCGATACACGAAGTGATGCAGCGAGTACCATCACGTCCACTTCCGTTTCCTACTTACCTTACATTTATATTCACTACGTTTTGAAGAACAAAAAAAAGCCAGTTTGCAGTGCTTTCAGCATAAAACGCGCACAACGAGACACAGACCCACAGGCCACCGGAAGCCGAACACCTGCGTCGGGGACGGCCAGAGATACCAACGGTGAGAGAAGGCAGAGGTTTTTTGCATTATGCATAGAACAGTAATTGATCCACTCCCCCCACCGGGGGAGGCACAACCGGGCGAGTGAAATGAGTTGTGCATTTTTTAATGAGCAAAACTGTGTCATTCACATGCACGCCCGGGCCCCGCGCATCATACGTGATGCGTGTTTGCAGTGCTACAGCTCAGGCTCATTTGTGAAACATTAAATAATATCGCATTGCAGTATCGCAGTGGGAGATGCCTGCCAGGCCGCGTTTAAAGCGGTGAAGCGGGTGGCTTTTGTTACTCGCGCGTGCACGCACGCTTTTTGCGTGCCCGAGCCCGATTGATTGTGCAAAACAAACACAACCGGGATGAGCTGGATGAAATGCACCCGAGAAGTGGCATCAATTATAAACAGACATATATTCCGGTGGGTTCTGCAGAGCTTTCGCACGCTTGCTGTGATTGTGAGGATTCGCGGTACTCGGTTCAGTTCGTGGAAGTTGGAAGGATTTGAAAAGAATTTGTTTCATTTGCCCAGAAACAATGTTTACTATGTGTCAAATCAGGTTTTTTATCTGTGAAGCTGAACCTGTAACTATGGTAAATATCACATTTATATCAGTTCAGCTTCAGTTGTTTTTGATTGATGTATTTTTTTTTACTTTTCGAAGAGAAAATGTCCTCAATCGATCTTGAAACCTTCAACCTATATGTATAAACCGGTCTAGTTTAATATTTACTAAGTGTCAAATCATGTTTATATCTGTGAAGCTAATACTGTAAGTTGGATCGATATCAAGATTTGATCATTATAGGTTTATTTTTTTACGAATTTGTGTAATTTATCAGGTTTTTAACAAAATGTATGACGTATTGCTACAATCTATTTTGATTCCTAACGCAATGTGGAATTGACTTAATGATAGAAACTTTTAAATGTCATAGTTGCGTGTACCGTTTCGATCATGCCAAACAACTCGTTAATTATTTCCTTATCATTTTCGAAATCTTTTTATTGTTTCAGTAAATGTCAAAATCAATCAGCGCGCGAAATCGCAGCAACCTTTCTTTCTTTTTCCCCGTCAGAAACCGCAACGAACTCAGCTCACAACCTGTAATTACCGACTGTTTCGTGATCGAACACGCGGACCTTAAAATGTGTCTAGCGCACGCACAGAGACAAGGCTCGGTACCGGGCAAGCACCACCGTTCTCGCCCAAGGTTATCTAAGCCCCTTGCTAGGCTTCGATCCAATTAGGATTGTCCCTTTTACCCGACCGGCCGACCCACTGCCCAGGGGCGCTGTTCTAATTCACTACGGCAGCAGTACGTGCTGCTTATCACAAATTATCGTTGGCAAAAATCATGCCCAGGACTGTTGGGAGCGTTGGTCCGTTCCCGAATTTCAGACTGCCGGCGGGCAATTAGTATCCGGCACGACACAACACTGTCGTTCGGCCGTTAAGGAAGTAAACAAGATTGCTAATATCGACGGCGGGAACCACCCCGCGGTCCGGCGCGGTCGGCGCGGAGTCAGTAATGAGTGCTACAATATTTCTTAACCCTCCGGAAACACCAAACCAACTACTTGCTAGGGCCGAACATGGAGCAGATTCTTCGACGCGGGATGGGGACGTTGGACGGGCGAGTTCCAGCGAGTCACCGTGGAACATTTTTCACAATTAAGCCCGAGAATAATTGGACGCCGTTACCGGCGCTCGGCGGGCGGAACAATGTCAAGATAAACACCAATCCTCCGCGAAGCGTACCGATCGAGCTGGGGGGCTTTGAATCGTCTAAATCACGGGAAACACGGGTACGCGCGGGACGAACCCAGAAGGTGATTATGGTCCTAACCATAATGTCCTCGGCGACCTTGGCGATTTATGGGAAGTGAGAAAGTGATTCGATTTGTGCGTTGTTTTGCCTTCCCCTGCCGACTGATCTGATTTTCGACTTGTCGACCCCCCGTAGAACGCAGCAATTGATTGGGCCATTTAGATATCAGGGGTTGTGTTTGAGCGCATGTTTTTTTTGTTCGGGCGTTACGACAAAAGGAAACCTTCTCCCTCTCGGGTGGCTCGCTAATCTCGTTCCCGGGAATCACGTCGGTTTTTTATCTCTCTCGCCGCAGCTTTACTGTCACCGTGGGTTTTTGTGGATTTCACTTGATGTACGCTGAATTATCTGACGGGTACGGGTGGCCCGCCCAAGTACAAGAACTTTTCCACGGGGAATACGGCACCGGGGTGCTGATAACGAATTATTTAAGCAATGCTATTTTAACAGCACTGACCCGTGCCGGCCCGTGGGTGGTCAGGCATTTGAAATTTGTGTCGACGCCTTTTCCCCGAATGATTTCCGGCCGTGTACCGGCAACGGAAAAGTTATTTATGTAATTTTTGCTCGCCGGGCGAACGTTCGGGGGAAATGGATGATACATTGGAGCGAGCGTCGGCGGGCAGGCAGCAGGTAATTGCACCAGAATCGTTGAAAGATGCTATGATGATAGAGATTCTTTTTCTCTTGCGCATGCATTAGCGTTGGAAATTCTCTGCGAAGGAGATTTGTACGAAATTGAAAATTATGTGATGCTAAGTAGGGGGTTTTCCGAGTAGAATTCCGCTCATTATTGTAAGAAGATAGCCATTAAACCATTAAGGCACGTTCATTTGCTCAGTTATCTATACCATTCTATCAAGCGTTTTTCAAGCGTTTCATGAAGCAATCAATCAAGCGTTTATAAATGGCTAAGTGCATCTGAAAGGAGAATACCGTTATTAGTCTCGCATTCGGAGAATGCTCAGTAGCATTTAATTCGAATGCCGTTTCGTTTGATCCATCTCTTTACTGCCTTTGTTTTTGTGTCCAAACCATCAAACCGTCGCTTCGCTCAGAGAGGGATCTGCCTTTGCTCGGTGGAGCATCCCTCCAGCCAGCTACCATCGATGTAATTGCATTTATGCATCGATCATTATTTCACAATCCAATTTCATTGTATCGTCCGTGTCCCGAGCAAAACTTCCCGACCGGAAACGCGGCCGTCCATCGTCGCCGTATCGGTATTCTTATCGGTTCGATTTCTCAGGACGGAAATATCACTCAAGAAGGGGAGAGCGATTCCACTTCGAGTTTCGCGTTCGCACGCGATGCAGTCGCATATTAATTTTCTATTTTCTTCGAGTTTATTGTGCTTTTACTGACAGTTTTCTTTCCATTGTGCTCTTCTCTGCCATCTCTTCCACAGAAAATCGATGCTGGATGCCAACGCAAGCCCGTGGCTGATCGTCGGACATGATGAAACGCACTTTAGAGGACATTCCAGAAGGCGCTGGGCGAGGGCGCACTAAAACGCCCCTCCCCGTGCAATTCAATTCAATAGCCAGAATCTCGAACCGTTCCCGGTGGGAGTAGAAACCACTTTTTCCCGGTCACGTCACCGTGATTGCGGATCGTGTGGCCGCGCTGTCGTACCACGCACCAGCACGGCATACGAACACACTTCCAACGGGGATAAGAAACTTCACCGAAAAAGGAGCAACCGGGCAGCAGACAGACCGGCGGCAGTGGATAGTGAAAAACGAAACAATAACACAGCGGGAAAGCTTTCCCACGTTCACGTCCCCGCCCGCAGGCACCAGGGATGCGCCATTTGCAGCGCACGAAGATAAGAAGATAAGACTGTGCCCGATAACGATTCGTCTTCAGCGCCTCGCAACGGGAAGAGTTATGGTGGCAAAGGAAAGCGTCCGCTCCGACCGTCCACGACACGGTCGGTATGGTGAAAAGATCAAATCGCAGCAACCGGGACACGGGACACACCGGCCGACTCGATGGGCGGAAATGAACCCGTTGGAACCGATCACACGGCAGCGCATCGCATCGCCACGGGAGAGATTTCAATCGTCATCGCTCAAGCGAAGCGAAGAATTTGATGTCCTTTTATGTCCTTTCTGTCGGTGCAGCGGCAAGTAAGCGAACGCGAAACGAGCAGGAAGCATCCACGCTGCAACTGTGCCGTGTCTGTTGTGTCGCTCGCAGCGGCGGAAGAAGTGGCAGCACGTTTTTAAGAAATGTCACCGAAGCCGGCGGAACCCGAGTGTGACAATGTAACGCCCGGCTGCTGATCAAACGATACGAGCAGCGCGGCTGCAAGCGGTGGAAATGAAACTTTTAACAGTGCTGCAGGACCTGCCGGCGAGGGCGAGGGTGACTCGGGACGATCCGGGGTGATAAATAGTTTTTACCCACTTGTCACTTGTCCGACCAGCGTGGCTGACCAAAGTGGAAAGCGCTTTTCGCAGTCACGAAC
>KZ067223.1:97621-108479 GCA_002091845.1 Anopheles cracens | reverse complement strand
GCTCGGCTGCCCGTGACGTTTGCTCCTTTCGAGTGCTCTTTTATCAACTGCGATTTATTAGTGTAATCTTTAGAAAGTTTACCAACAGAGCATTGCATTATATTTTCGTCTACCAAAAACCTCATCCAGAAGCATCACGAGCCCTCCCTATAGATACCAAAAACACGCCAGCGAGCGACCAAACCGACCGAACAATGCGCTGCTAAATGCGTGCATGCATTCAGCATAATACGCAACCGAACAATTGAACTGAGCCTCGCAGCTCCTAAACACGTACCCAGCCGAAACCGACAAAACGGCCCCAATCAGTTGTCAATTCATGTTGCCAACAAATTCTATTGACAAATTTCACTGGCGCACTCGTACGACAAGAACAACCCGGGGTCGGAATTCTTTTCGGTTAGATTTTTCCTTACGAAAGCCGACAGCATGTGCTGCTGCCAGTTGAATGGCATACCGATTAAAAGCGAATCTGCTGCTCCGGAAATCGTGTGCTTGTCTCGAATCGGGAGCCATGGATTCTGGGTTGAACACGGTGGGATGAAATCTCTTTCAAATAGAGTCACACGAAGTTGGTACCATCCTATTCGACAAATTACTTGACACAAAGTCAACGCACGTTCCGTTCATCACTCACGATCGTCGTAACGTTTAGTGCTGAGAACGGGGGGCTATAGCACACTAACTAACTTCATTGAACGCTCGAAGAAAGTTGGTCAGCTTCACGGCGGGCGCACTATTCGCGTGCTTTGAATAGAACCTGCAGCAAGAAGAGGGAAAAAAACAATCAAAGTTCGCCTTCTTTCCGTCGCGGATACATAATTGCTGCGGATCGCTGCTCGGCTGGGGGCGCGGGACAGTTCGCGAAGGCCACCGGCCGGCGGGGCGAATAAGGCCGATTCGCATGCGTTACGTGCAGGTCACGTACCAACGAAATCCCGCCCGTTGGGTGGTAGTGACAAAAAAACCTGGGAAGTAAATGCAGTTACCGCGCCCCGGCTGAGGGAAGTAATTGAGGAGAGCCCGAGAACGGACGCGAACCATCCGCACCAGAACCCATGAAGAATGAAGTGCTTTCGATGCCAGCGCTCCGTAAACGACGTTTTGTGCACGCAGCGCCATCTGGCCGGGCAGGGCGGAGTTGAAAGTGGCCTCGAACCGAACCCCGAAGACGTACTCGAAGAAGCGCTCGAAGGAGCGCCATTTCCAGGACGGTCTGCCGACCGTGACTGCGTGGGGCTGCTGATGATGAAACTGAAACGCGCCGGGAGTAACTGCACGAACCGGGAGACACGCAGTGGACGGCGGATGTACACTTCAATTTCACTAATTTATGGCCATTTCTGCCCAGTTGCCTTTCCCGGAGCGCTTCCGACGCTCCTTCCTTCCAAAATCGATCGATCGAACCTGGGGGGTATCGTATCGTATCGTACGTCCGTTCGTCCGCCGATGGCTTCCACATCCACCAGGATGTGGCAGTGAACGCTTTCTCGCTCGCATCTATCTTCCTGAACCTGCCTGGGAAGTAAATGCAGTTACCGCGCCCCGGCTGAGGGAAGTAATTGAGGAGAGCCCGAGAACGGACGCGAACCATCCGCACCAGAACCCATGAAGAATGAAGTGCTTTCGATGCCAGCGCTCCGTAAACGACGTTTTGTGCACGCAGCGCCATCTGGCCGGGCAGGGCGGAGTTGAAAGTGGCCTCGAACCGAACCCCGAAGACGTACTCGAAGAAGCGCTCGAAGGAGCGCCATTTCCAGGACGGTCTGCCGACCGTGACTGCGTGGGGCTGCTGATGATGAAACTGAAACGCGCCGGGAGTAACTGCACGAACCGGGAGACACGCAGTGGACGGCGGATGTACACTTCAATTTCACTAATTTATGGCCATTTCTGCCCAGTTGCCTTTCCCGGAGCGCTTCCGACGCTCCTTCCTTCCAAAATCGATCGATCGAACCTGGGGGGTATCGTATCGTATCGTACGTCCGTTCGTCCGCCGATGGCTTCCACATCCACCAGGATGTGGCAGTGAACGCTTTCTCGCTCGCATCTATCTTCCTGAACCTGCCTGGGAAGTAAATGCAGTTACCGCGCCCCGGCTGAGGGAAGTAATTGAGGAGAGCCCGAGAACGGACGCGAACCATCCGCACCAGAACCCATGAAGAATGAAGTGCTTTCGATGCCAGCGCTCCGTAAACGACGTTTTGTGCACGCAGCGCCATCTGGCCGGGCAGGGCGGAGTTGAAAGTGGCCTCGAACCGAACCCCGAAGACGTACTCGAAGAAGCGCTCGAAGGAGCGCCATTTCCAGGACGGTCTGCCGACCGTGACTGCGTGGGGCTGCTGATGATGAAACTGAAACGCGCCGGGAGTAACTGCACGAACCGGGAGACACGCAGTGGACGGCGGATGTACACTTCAATTTCACTAATTTATGGCCATTTCTGCCCAGTTGCCTTTCCCGGAGCGCTTCCGACGCTCCTTCCTTCCAAAATCGATCGATCGAACCTGGGGGCTGGTACGGAGCGTATTTCCGAACGGACAGCAACCTATAAAAGCGGTCGCGGTGTTCCATAAATCACCAAATAAATGCATAACACACATCGGATCTTTTAAGCCCGCAAAGCAATCGCACTCCCCCGTCCGGAACAGATCAAGAGACGGACGCTCACGACTCATCCATATTTCACATGCAATCAGCCCGTCGTCGTCGTCGTCGAACGGATGAAGGCGTCCCGGTTGTTGTTGTATATTTTATCGCCCATGTTTTGCCTGCGAAACGGACAACAAATGCTTTTCCTTTCCGGTTTCATCCAAAAGCCATAATCTTCTCCCCCTGTATGCCTGCGTGTGTGTGTGTGTGTGTGCGTTGGAATGAGCACCCATATTCCGTAATGCATGCAACGCGAAGACGGGCATGTCACCACCGACGCCATTTGCCGTAACGAGCTGCGCCACTTTAGAACGGAGCGGAAACGGCTGCTCCGCAAGGACCGACTTCCGCCCTGACGGTTCGCCCACCGCCGAAGGTTCGATTTAAAACATTTCATCGTAATGCTTTTTACTCGGCGTGCCCATTTTCTCGCGAGTCACTTATAGCTCCGGAGCACATGTGCATACATCGCGATATTCTTATGGCTTTTAGGAGCCACCGATGCTCTTATGTGTAGCACTTCCATTCCCGAATGGATTCTGCGTTCTTTTTTTTGCCCTTGGCTTTTTGTGACTCGGTCTTCTACCTTTTTTTTTTGTTGTTTTGCTCGCTGTTGCTCTGCCCGGAACTCTGTTATGATCATTATGGCGCACGGCTATTGCTGCCGCCACCACCGACCGTTTAAGCTATCTCCACGATCAATCAATCGCTCCACCTAACAATTAATGTTCTCGAGAACTACATGACGATATGAATATAACCTGAGAGAATCGCCTCTTCCAAGAACTTGTTCTACGTCCCAGAACACATACACACACTAACACACTCGCATACTAAAAATGTGTCATCTCGACCACCGTAAACCACGACGGTAGTATAAATCATGCCAAACGATCGGGGCATAAACGGTTCCCCGGATTAGGCAGCCAATAAAGCCAGCCTCCGCTCGTGTGTGCATGTCCGTGCGAGTGTATGTCTCAATTTATTTAATCGTGCGGATTAATCCCACAACGGGCACTTAATGGTTCTTCAAATTTGCCAAAATTCCCATCACCCGCGCCTCGGGATCTCCGCATCGTGCTCTACAAAGTCGCTGCATACATAACTCAGAATGCTGAGCAACAACAACAGCAAGCAAAAGCACACGATCGTCAGACAATTTGTCTGGTACGGAGCGTATTTCCGAACGGACAGCAACCTATAAAAGCGGTCGCGGTGTTCCATAAATCACCAAATAAATGCATAACACACATCGGATCTTTTAAGCCCGCAAAGCAATCGCACTCCCCCGTCCGGAACAGATCAAGAGACGGACGCTCACGACTCATCCATATTTCACATGCAATCAGCCCGTCGTCGTCGTCGTCGAACGGATGAAGGCGTCCCGGTTGTTGTTGTATATTTTATCGCCCATGTTTTGCCTGCGAAACGGACAACAAATGCTTTTCCTTTCCGGTTTCATCCAAAAGCCATAATCTTCTCCCCCTGTATGCCTGCGTGTGTGTGTGTGTGTGGCGGCGGCTGCGGCGTTGTCCCCGCACGAACACGCACGTCCGTCTGTCCAATTTCGTGCCGGTGATTGACGTTATCTGCGTCGCCTCGACCTGCCTGCTCCCCGGCCGGTTCCTGCTCCCAGTGGCAGCTCACCCGTCCCCGTGCCGGGTGCGTTGAATCGGGTCGACGTGCTGGACAGCATGTCCTGACGAACTGCCGCTGGGGTGGTGGACGCGGTGGACCGACCGGACCAGCGGCCGGGTGTCGCCAGACGGGACGCTTTGCAGCACCACCGACCACCGGCTGACGTCCTCGCGCGGGCGGTTTTTGAGCCGCCCTATTGCCGATCGATTCGCCGGGCTTCGATTGCGGTTCGGACTGCGGGTCCAGCGAACGGGTGGCATCGGGCTGACCAACCGCAGCAGCAGCAGTATTGGTTGCGGCCTGCTTGTTGGCCGGTATGTTTTGCAAAAACTCGGTACACTTTTTCACATAGTTCGAGTTCATTATGGCACCTGGCAGTGGGGCTGTGTGTGTGGGGCTGGGAACCGCGAGCCGGACAGCAAACTCACACGGCTGAACTATATTATTCCGGTCCCTGCTGCGGCGTCCTCAATCTCGCCGTTCCTGCTGGTGACAGATTTGTGACAAAAACAAGATGAAGCACGGTCCGAAGCGTGTATTGGAGCACCCGTGTCTTACCCGAACACTATGCTTCCCCCCTCCAACAGGGGGAAGGCAATTTTATTAGATTAAAATCAAACCTGCCTGCAGCAGCAACGTCAGCAGCGGGACCAGAGGATTGTTTTGATTGCCGCACAGTCAACACAGTGCGCCAGCACACAATACGGCAGTTTCTTTTCGTGTTTCGAACCTTTTTCCGTGTTGGAATTATCGAGGACATCCACGGACGCACTTTTCAGCGGCTCGTGGAAGCGTTCTGTAAGTCATAAAAATACTAATCGTATTACGTGCCGAGTGAGGTGCATCCGTCAACACGAGACGTCTAAAATAATACTCACGCCGGCTAGGATGTTTTAGCAATGGTATATAAAAAACAGAATCCGATTTATTTCCTCGTCGAAACCCGTGATTTGGTTTGTTTTGTGCTGCGCGGTTGGCTTGTTTTGGCGATACACTAAAAATCACAGCCTACTAGCGCACTTGTCAAACGTCACGTTGACATGACAACTACGCTTGCTTTGGTAAAAATACGGTGGTGAGACCACAGGGTGGTACGCAAAATAACAGATTTTTTATCCAATATATCAAAATAATTCAAACCGAATAAATGCACCGCTTTACATAACTGCCAGGTAGTTTCGCTTGCGTAACCCATAAACAACATCTTTAAATAATTTTTATCTCAACCGCACAGCGCGAAAGTCACCACGCTCTATTTTCATGCCGTCGTAAAAATAAAACTAACGGCGCGCCGAGCGCTGTCCGGGTGGAAAGATTTTGTAGCCTCGTTTGCGCGGCCATAAAAGCCGGGAATAACGAAACACAGTTTCCTGCGGCACGAAGACAGCGAACACTCCCGTAGACACCCTGCGATGATGATAACGCGGTAGAATCCTCCCTGTAGCAAGACGGCGCGCGGGGGTCGTATAATCATTACGACGTCTCGCGTCTCATTTCGTGGTGAGATGAGTTTTGCTGGTGTTCATCTCATTACGGCATCGCTGGTGGGGAGTGAGACGCAATTTTAATAAAAACAGTCGTTTCTTTGAATAAAAACAGGCAGCTCCAACGGGCAGCTTAAGCTGGTGAGCCCCGGACGGTGAGAGAGCGTGCGAGAGCGGCTTATTTTTGCTCTCGGTGACACGCGCCCGCCCCAACCGAGTGAGCGCCAACTCACGCGCACCTGTCAAACACTCTCTCTCTCTCTCACACTTTTCGATCAGCATCCGCGCGCGGTGTACCTGTATCGTCGTTCGATCGGTGTTTTCGCTGTGTTTTCGATCGTTTCTACCGTCTAAAATTGTTTTATAACAACGTCTTGCTGTGTGTCCAAAGTGCTTTTTAAGTAAGTTTGAGGCTGTCGATTTTTAGCAAAAACAACCACCTTCAGAAGCTTTCTAGGTCACAGCGTGTTGTCGTGGCTTGTCTTGTTCGCTGCGTGGTGGTGCGTATTACGCTTTGATCGATTGTTTGATATGTACCTGTGTGCGTGTGTATCTGCGGGCGAGCATGACCAGTGCCGGACCGGTTTACGGTGCCGCAGCTCACGATCGCGGGCTGTTTATTTGCGCAGTGTATCGCTGTGTGCGTTGGCGTGTGACGATCACATGGTGGCGGTTCGATATTTTTGTTTTGCTCGTTGCACGGTGGACGGTGTGAATCGTTGCATCACATTACAGCACCCGGTTTGACATTACGCTCCAGTGGAATTCGCAGCAGCACCGTCGTGTTCGTAGATTACGGAATGCTTCTGGAAGCACGTGGGGGAAGTGAACACATTCTCCGTTGGTGGAGACCAACCTTCACCTTATCACACAAAGATACGTCGAAGCATCTATCTCGCCGCCATCGTGAAAGGCACAACAAATGGAGCAGCTCATTATCTCGATATCGTTAGAGAGTGAGAAAGTGAGAGATGAGCGTGAGAAAGGTGAGTGAGAAATGGAATTCATCTTTCAGCGCACGCTTCAGAGGTGTAGGGTATCATTTGTTATTAGTAGGAGTGTAGTATGCTTTACAGTCGTCATATTGGTGTTTTCTAGTAGAAACAATAATAAATAATAATTAAAACAAATGTAGGAAACCTTGCCCGAAGTACTAAAAATAGAACAAGCTCAGAAAGCATATTTTTTTGGAGATAATGGACTCTTTTTTGACAAAACATCGACAAAAAAAGTATAAATAGTTAGGCAGAGCGCGGTACTAGGTATATTTGAAAGCTCGAATGTCAGGGTCATGCTTTGGTTGTCAGAGGAAGGGTTAATAAGTAGCATCTAACTAGGCAGTTGATAGTGATGCTCAATAACGTCAGACAAATGATAATTGTCGCTCTGTTCTTCCACCACGGAGCAGCTGTAATCAGCTGTTGTTTAGCGTATTGCATCACGATGATAAAGACAAATTACTTGCGCCGACAAACGAGCGCCGTGCAGCGATCGTGCCCACTTCAAGTCCCTTATCAAATAGTGGGACAAGACACACTTCAAACGATGATGACAGAACGCTCCGGATGCAACAATAGACAAGTCGAAGCGTGGATAAGAGACAAATAAAACCGGGTGGGGTTCAGATGTTGCAAGCCTTCCCGACCCGTGTACTACCAGGCGTAATGATAACGGGCCGTGTACTTCCAGTTTGATAATGGGTTCGCTTCGTGTAAATTAAATTAAAACCGCGCTCAGTGTGCCCGATTGCCATCTTAATGAGCGTTAAGTGACACTTATTGCCGGGCTTATTTATATGCAACTTGTGGGCTTTTTTTTTCGTAGATTACGGAATGCTTCTGGAAGCACGTGGGGGAAGTGAACACATTCTCCGTTGGTGGAGACCAACCTTCACCTTATCACACAAAGATACGTCGAAGCATCTATCTCGCCGCCATCGTGAAAGGCACAACAAATGGAGCAGCTCATTATCTCGATATCGTTAGAGAGTGAGAAAGTGAGAGATGAGCGTGAGAAAGGTGAGTGAGAAATGGAATTCATCTTTCAGCGCACGCTTCAGAGGTGTAGGGTATCATTTGTTATTAGTAGGAGTGTAGTATGCTTTACAGTCGTCATATTGGTGTTTTCTAGTAGAAACAATAATAAATAATAATTAAAACAAATGTAGGAAACCTTGCCCGAAGTACTAAAAATAGAACAAGCTCAGAAAGCATATTTTTTTTTGTGCCCGATTGCCATCTTAATGAGCGTTAAGTGACACTTATTGCCGGGCTTATTTATATGCAACTTGTGGGCTTTTTTTTTGTCTCCCCAACCCACTAGAGCAGACTAATTTATCAACACGCTCCGATCTTTAATTAACATCCATTAATTCATACATTTAACTCCACCGAGAAAGAGTGAGAACTCGTCGCAAGTGCAACATTTAAATGCACACAAATTGACAAATGACGGCCCGCCTGTTTAGCAGCCGATCGTTTGCGATATGAGTTTAATTGCCTTCTCTCTCTTCCGTCGTGCCCGTAACCGTTGAAAAAAAAATCGGGATAGCGATGCAAATTTTGCGCAAAAACGTCACAATACTCGGCGCCTTATTGTTGGAGCGGCTTTTAACAGCCGCTTAATAACTTTCCCATCAGCACAGCCTGGTTTCTCGATCGAACCTCAGCCGCCCGTTCGATTGGGAGGCAGCTTTCCCGGAAAAACAGATTCCCCGACGCTCGACGGGCACCTGACGAATTATTGGAAAAGTTTATTAGCATGTTTAATTATTTAGCAAGGGTAGTGGAAGCGGGCGCTAAGGAGCGGCAGGGCCGGGCTAAGTTTGCCTGTCGACTCACCGCGCTGCCTCACGGATGAGAGGGCCTGGCGGCAGATTGAATTAAAATTATGCGGCTTCCGGGCGGATGTTGCTCTCGGTGCGGTTCGTTCGCCGCGAACCGTGGCACGAATCCGCCGAAACCGAACCGGCCCGTGTAGAATTATCGAGCCGGAGGTTCTGGGCGGGCTCGCGAAGAAGCCTTGCAGCGGTTATTAGATGTAAAGTTGCCCTGCCGACAGGACGTAAATTTGTTGCGCTTACGCACCGCGCGACGCGCCCGGTGCCTGCATGTTGCGTCGTCCTCCCCCGATGTTCGCTGCGCACATGCGACAAAGTTTCGCCAATAAACTGTGTGTCGGCGAATAAATTTTATTTATTCGCGCGAACTGGGAGGGGCGGGAAATCACAGGGATTAGGGCGCGCGTGGAAGGCATCGGTGCGCGCTGACGATGATGGAAATAATTCGCTTTTAGTTTAGTCCGCTGGCTGCTGCTAGGCGTGCGAGCACGGAAATCTGCAACAGAGATCAGGGTGGGCGTGGGCGCGTGTGGTGGGCCAGGTGGGAATTATTCAATTTAAGCTTTATTTACTTCGAATTCGCTAATTTACGGTGCAGACGGAATTTTCGGGCGAGGTTATGTTCGCTTCGGTGGGTTCGGTCCGCTCGCGTGTGGTTAACTTTCCCACATCGGCACATACGTTAGGGATGGGATGGAGCTGATTTGAATACTGTCAGCGCGATCCGTGTGCGACCGACCGGCCGGGCTGTCCCGGAAGTGCTTAGGAACTTCCGCTGGGTGCCTCATTACAGAAGCTCTCCCACGGGCAGCAAAGGGACGCGCATGTGCATACGATAATGACTTTCGAATTAAGTATCTACTTTGGCACCCTTCGCGCCCGGTTTCGATCGGTTCCAATTACGCCGGCACCGCGTGGTTTGCAGTCCGAGTCGGGAAATCGTTCACTGGTACGGTTCGGTCGGAAATGTTAGTTATCTCGACAGTGTGTGTGAGGATTTTTAAGTTTAATTTATAATGACAATGCGTTCGCTTGCAACGTTCTACGAAATTTGTCGTATTTAGTATTGGTTTTAATTGTATTTTAAATTCCTTTTTTTAAACACAGTAACAGATGAAATATTTGTTCGTAATTTTTTGTGATTGAATTCCCAGAATGAGCGAGAGTTACATAATTGTTTTTTTCATCTTTTATGTGTTCCTCTGTTCTTGCCAACTCGCCGTAGAGCGTATAGCCACCACGATCCGAATCTTGTCTGTTTTCGTCATTTCAATCGCTTCTCTCCTCTCTTCGATTCTAATCTATCTCTTTCTTCATTCCGTTCGAGATTGGCTTCGACTATCCTTGATTCCTGCTCCTAACTCTTCCTGTCCCTCTTTTCTCTTCTTCTACCCTCATATGTTTGTTTGGTTTGGTATGTTTGTTTTTTTTAGCACTTAAGTCTTGATTGTTGTTGGTTAGTTTGTTAGCTAAATGTTAAGTAGTTAAGTTACTGTACGAACCTGGCTAAGCCATTGGCACGCCAATAGTGGAAGGAAATTAAATATAAATAAATAAAATATTATAGAAATCAAAAATTTCTCGGTTTAATTGTATAACTAGTCAAACTGACAAGTATCGCTTAATGATGGAAATTTCACATAATTTTCCGGTTCGGCCTGTAACGATTCGATTTAATAAACGATAGGGTCAAGAGATTTACGTAATCGAGAATGTAAAGCCAATGTTTTGTATCTTTGGACGATGAACGCCTGTTTTTCGAAAATTGGAATCGCATGTTCCCCATGAGTTTAACGAGAAAAAGATAGTTACATAGTCAATTTTCCGATTCAATATTATTCTACTTGTAGGCAGATTCGTCAGTTCAGCTGGTGTCCATATTTCGATCGAAATATTCGGATCGAAATTAGTTTCAGTCACTGTTTTGACGCCAATTAAATAAAATTTTGATTATGAATTTTCAACCTCTCACGATATAGTTGGACTTGCACATGAACAGAACGAATGAAAATTGGTAATAAGTTGTTAAAAAAAATCGTCCGTTCACCGATCGAATGGCAGTAAAATCTGCCAGTGTCAGCAAGATACGACTGCGCCGGGTGCAAACTAAATATTACAAACCATCGGACATCATCGGACCCGGACTTTAACAACTCCGCGAAACTGCTGCTTATGCCGGCCGTCGTCGATAATGGTGCATTTACATTTTATGTCACTCGCCTGCCAGCTGCCGGCAAAGGTACAC